>JBBPDC010000007.1:22134427-22153270 GCA_037974485.1 Hemigrammopetersius urotaenia | reverse complement strand
GAAGTCAGACAGGCCACACTGTGGCATAGATATAATGATCAGTGTCAGTCAGCTCCCACTGTTTCTTCAAAAACACTTAGTATATTATTATTATATGCTAATTATACCAACTATCATACAATATAGAAATAGATTCATCACAAAAACTGTACGTGCTGAAAAAAAACACAGATTTGAAATCAGCATGAAAAACACTACAGAACCCGCATAAACTTATCTCAGATGATTTTTGACAGTTTTTAAGATATTAAAAATTATGCATTAAGGATGCAAATTTTCTATTGCTCCCAGGTGAGAAACACTGGTCTGTGGCACAAACTTGATGTTATGCAGATTAGTACAATAATATTGGAGAGCCCAATATAAATTATTTTCTGATGCTGATTAAAAAACGAATGAAACTGGCTGGTGCTGATGGCGTTCTCTACAGTTAAAAGTAACTTACCTTCTTGGTGGAATTGATGGAGGTGCTGAGCACGGACATCAGCTTGACAATTTCCTTGTTCTCAGAGACACTTTTGTAGTAGTTCTTGGCTTGAAAGGGAATGGCTTGATTGGCAAAGGCTGAGATGTCTGAAGTGCTGCCATCTAAAGAATCAAAAGCACTTTAGTGGAACTGTTTGAGTCTCCATATCATCTGATCAGCAGACAGCACTGCACAAGACAATCAGCACAACACATTTTATAGCCTCCCAATGGTAGTGTTAATAGTGGCTGTAGGATTTTTTGACCAAAAATGCAGACATTTAAGCAAACAATTTAATATATGGAAAATATTAGTATTATAATTATTACAGTTTGCAAAAATAAAATCACACTGAATCAAGCCCATTGCTTGGTCTGGTAAAATGGATGACTGACTGACAAGACTATCTTCTGATCATGTGGAAATTTTTCTATTTTGAATAAATAGCTGGACACTCAAAGGATTCAAATACACTATTTGGACAAAAGTATAGGAACATTTTGCAGTGTATCTGTTGTAATTTGAGCCCATTCAGTCCAAACACTATTTGTAAGGTGAGGAGTTACTTCTGTGCACTACTTCTCACAATCAGCATTATAATTCATCACAAAAGTGTTCAGGACACTGGAATTTCTCCACATCAAAATGGTCAAACCTTTCTTTGTGCACAACAGCCATGCAGAAACAGGAAAGCCTGCCACAAATTATAATTGCGTGATATAATTCTGTATCCCCCTAGGTATGAAAAAAGGTGATGTTTTGCTAAAATTCAGGGTAATTACTGATACTTCACTTGCTTGAATAGCTTATATTTGTATGTGTTAGGCAGCTGCCAGTAACCTTTTGGAGATGTTTTATATGGTTCTGTTAGAAAAATGTCTTTTTTTTAAAGAATATTCAGTGCCAGTTTTTGGTCATTTTTCTACAATGTTCTCAATGTACCTGCCCTCGCTAAAGTTGTATCATTTCTATTTAAGACGTTCTACAGTTCTAAAGATAGTGGTCTGCATTATGCTTACATAGTTTTGTATAAGTGAATTGAATGTGTTTTATTTAATGATGTATTCGTGATTTTAGGGTCTGTAATAAACATGCCTAGGTTGCATATAGACCTAGACTTCTTTGCAATTGATCAAATGTGCCGCAGTTAGCAACAATTTTTTATTTAATATGTTTATATGGTCACACCAATGTTTATTCTGTAAAGCTGGGTGGTTCCAAATGTTTGACCAGCAGCATGAATATAAACAAAAAAAAAAGAATAAAATCCATAAGTATGTATAATTACATGCTTATGATTACACATAACGTTTGGGTTAAGAATTTTTCCTGCCATTAATTTAACAGGCAATTCCATATTCTGCACTTGCTGTTCTTCGTTCCTTTATCTCATCTGACAGAACAGTTTCGAGGTGTTGACCTGTGTGAAGATTTTATGAATGGTGCTCTGCTGATGCGTGTAATGAAGCCATACCAGCAGTGCTGTTGTGTGTCGTATCACCATCCTCTGAGTCACTGTCTCTGCTCTTCTGCCTCAGTGCAGCCATGCGTCTCTCACTCATCTTCCTCTGTGACAATAAGGTCAGGACAAATTTGGCATTGCTTATATTACTTGAATTCCAGACATGTCTAGGATGGGACCAATTTCATGCTTTTTAAGTTGGGGAAGATGGGTCCCAGCATTTCCCCACAAAAAAAGCCTTGCTTTGCAAAAACATCCAGAATATTTTTGACTTTTTTGCCACAGAATCAAACAACAGAAAAAAACAGAAAAAAGCGCAAACTTGAACGGGATGAAAAGTGAATATAAATTCTTGACTAATTTAATACGTTTTGAATGAATACGATAAAAAAGTAGGGTAATACATTTACAATAATGTTAGATTTTCCTCACTACATTATTTTCAGCCTTTTCACACATCAAGCTTATCATTGAATCTACCTATAAGACCTATACTTATAAGACTTTTAGATATTGGACTGGCGTAAGCCGAGTTTCTGTTTTTTCTGTTCATGTTTTCTGTTTTCATTCTGCTACACTATTCCAGCGTTATGCTGAGGACTTTATGTTATTCGATGTTTATGCATTTGTCTGACCATGCCCCTGTGTTTCTGTGTTCTAGTTATGATGGCCACATCCTGCCTTATGTTATGTTTGGTTTCTTCTAATAGTCATGTGTTTCTGTTCTGTTCCTGTTTACCCTCAATGTCTCTGTCCCATGTCCCTGTATAGTCACGTGTTCCTGTTTGGCCCTGTTCTTGTGTCTGTCCTTGTTCCAGTGTCTGTCCTTGTCCCTGTGTCTGTCCTGGTTCCTGTGTCTGTCCTTGTTCCTGTGTCTGTCCTGGTTCCTGTGTCTGTCCTTGTTCCTGTGTCTGTCCTTGTTCCAGTGTCTGTCCTTGTTCCTGTGTCTGTCCTTGTTCCTGTGTCTGTCCTGGTTCCTGTGTCTGTCCTTGTTCCTGTTCATGTGGTCTTGGTTATACCCGGTTTCTGTATAGCTAGTCTCCCTTGTGTTTCCGTGTAGACCCACTAGGGGTCCTCCTTGCTCCCTGGTTGTTCCTGTCTGTGTCTGTGTCACCTGTCTGTTAGTCCTGTCACCTGAAGTGTGTGTCATGTTGATTACCCCATGTCTCCTATTGGTCCTGGTCCCCTGTCTGTCCTGTATTTATATTTATATTTCGTTTCACTGCACTGTCCTTTGTGTCAGTCCCTCTCCCTGTGAGTACACCTAGTCTGATTCCCTGTTTTCTGTTATTCCCTGAAAGGCCCACGAGCCTGTCCTTGGTTTGTTCTGCTTTACTCTGTAAATAAACTCAATCAAGTCAAGTATGGCGGTTTCATCTGGTGCTCTCAGTTTCTCCAAACACACACAGGAGGGGAACGTGACAGATATTGTCTGTTCATTTTATTGTGTGAGAAATCTGTGGATGTGGATATTAAAAATACCTGAAAATGTAATAAATAAATAAATAAATAAATAAATAAATAAATAAATACAATTTAATTTGTTTAAATATATGGAAAAAATATCCAAAAACGCAAAAGGGGGACCTTCTTGTGAAGACCCTTGTGAAGAGTACGTGTTCATAGTGGGCACTGGATGAAATATCTCTTAACTAGTGCTGGGCCGTTATCGGCATTAATGTGATGCGTTAACGCGAGACTCTTATCAGGCGCTAAAAAAAATATCGCCGTTAATCTATTCACAAAGTTGAGTTGGGAGCTGGGTCTATACTACGCAAGCTATGATGACTTTCACCTTGATATTTTAGCGCGGATGTATACCTAGCACAGGATGGAAAGACAAGGGTGGCTTAGCCTCCAGGGTTGTAGGAAGGAATTGCGTGTATAGAGGGCTGAAAACCAAACCTTTCATTTCACTTAAGGAAACAAGTAAAGTTAAGCAGTGAACAGTTATGGACACTCAAAGTATTGTTCTGTTGAACTTAGTACAAACGGCGCCACCAGAGAAATATTACTAAATGGGCTCCGGTTGCTACTCGCTAACAAGCAGCGCCGTGTAGCTTCGTCTGGGTCCTAATGCCTGCCTGCTACCTACAGCAGCTTCAACAGCCAGGACAGCATTTTAATCCAATAATGATAGCTAGACTTATTATCTTTAATTTCAATTCATAGTCTTGTTTCTATTTGTAAAGTGTGTATCTGTACTCAGTGATATCTTGTATGAAATGTTTGGATATATCATTTAAAAATAGTAGAATAATGACTATATATTTAGGGTGGCTTGGGATCATTTTGGGGGGGCTTCAGACCTTCGGCAGAATTCAAATGAGCCATTTTAATCTAGATTAATTCCAAGACTACAGTGAGATTAATCTAGATTAAAAAAATAATCTATGCCCACCACTAATCCTAACTGTTAATAATGTAATCAACCATTTTTAACACTTTTTCCATTGTCCCTAGTTTTAGAAACACTGGTCTGTGACATCATCAGAATTAGAATCAAAATCAGAGAACTTTATTGGCTTTGGCACTAAAAGGTCTATGGTGCTACTGAGGCTATGGAGTTAATGCTTGCCTCACAGGCTTCAGAATGTTAACTTTGACTAGATGTAATGAGAATATTTAGAGTCTGTCATCAGTAAAAGAATTTGTAGAAAAACACCAAATCTTGACCAAATTGTCAGTTAGAACAAAGAACGTCAGGTGTAGTAGCTGTAGTAGGCACAAACCATCACCTGTCCGTCCAATTTCTCAGTATCAGCTTTTTGAATGTTTGTTGCACCTGTACAACATATATAAGGAACCAATCGAATGATGCTACCGTAGATATCCTCTCTTTGCTCCACTGGCCAACTCCCTTGCTGACGTTGACCACACACTCCACAGCTTTATTTAAAGCCTGCTGCACATCGTCCAGCCCCGGCACCATGACGATGTTCGGGATGGCCAGACACACTCCTGCCCTGAAGATGGGCTGCTGACCAGTGCTCTTCTGCCGACTGGGAGAATCGGCTTCTGCTGTGAAGACACATGGAAACGGATGTTAGTGCTGTTGAAGTAAGGAGATCTGTTTTTTTTATTTTATTTTAAAAGTGACCATTTGTCATACGTGAACACACCACTGCACACAGTGTGAACAGCACGAAACTCAACCTCTGCATTTAACCCATTCACCAAGTGAAGCAGGGGGCAGCTACGAACACGGCGCCCGGGGAGCAGTGCGTGGGGACGGTACCTTGCTCAGAGTACCTCAGCAGTTCCTAGCGGTCTTGGGAATCGAACCCCGGACTTTCTGGTCGCAGGGCGATTGCCCTAACCACTAGGCTACCAGCTGCCCCAATCTAATACCTCCAGCTTAGAAAATACAGGTGCTCTTTAATCTGTTTGGCTCATTTGTCACTGGCTTCTTTTATTGCATTGAGGGAGGTGTACTATGTGGACAAAAGTATGCAGACACCTGACAAATACAACTACATGAGCCTATTGGTCTCCAAAACTATTACTAAGAATAATGAACTGGTCCCCACAAGTGACTACAACAAACCACTATAACTACTCCTATTTTACTGTTGGCACTGCACATTCCTGCAGATTAGAAATTGTTTGCCAAAATCATCAACTAAAACTATTTGATGGTTTGACCATTTAGGCATGCAGCACTGTGGAAAAGATGCCATTACGTGTTAATACTTGTTTTGACGGACAAGCTACATTTAGGATCAGGTTAAAAATGTGAACCTGATATTCCGAACTATTCCGTAAAGTGAACAGCTTTGAAGAGCAAGCGGCATCACTGACCCAAGAAGTGCATGAGTGAGGAGGCGTGGATGCGTTTGCGAAGCGTCTCCAGTGTGTTGCGAGTCAGGCGCAGCAGAGCGTCCACGTTGCGATGATTAAAATGTGACAGCAGCTCCTGAGCCTCCTCCTCCATCACCTCCATCATGTCTCTCTTCCTCCTCTTCCTCCCCATTGGAGAGGAAGGACCCATGCTGGGCACAGTGGTGCTACGGGAGAACACTCGGCCTTCTGATCTGGTCTCATCCTCTCCTGGGCACAGAAATATAGAATGTAAACAGCATGTAACATACTATGCATTTTACATTTTGCAAAACACATAGATAACAGCTTTATCTTGATTTATTATTTAACATGTACATGAATCAACCCATGGATGTTTAGGTAACTGTGACATTGGTTAGAGATTTTCATATCGAATATCAAATCATTGTAGGATTTTTTTTTTATTTTCCAAACCTAGCAATGTCCTTAAAAGGAACTGATTCAACTCCTGTAACAGAATTTTCAAAGCATATTAGAGGGAAATGTGGGAAAGGTGGGGCTGGTTCTTCTGTAAATAAGCTTGTATGTGATTTTATACTACAGCAAGAAATGCATTGGATGCAGCTGCCTCTGAGCAAGTTTAAGTATTGAAGCAAAGACCCACTATACCATGGAAAATGGCCGACATTAATCAGATAAAAAGAAACCACAGAGGAGTGGAGCGCAGGAGCGCAGGCGGGGGACTAGATTATAAGTACATTTTCATATATATTTGAGAGCCATAGATAAAGCACTTTTTTAAAAACAACTGCTGATAATAAAGACAATTCTAGAATGCTGTTTTCACCGAAAAGCCCGTTAAGCCCTGTGGCAGAGGAGGCATCTGTTGAGAAGTGTGTGGAATTTGCATCGTTTTTTTTATGAATAGAATAACCATTATCCAAGAATCTGTAGAGACATCTTTGAATTGTTTATTTGAATGAGATTTTGATGAGAAAGAATCGTCACACAGCTGAAATCATCCATATGTTTTACTGACCAAATTCCTACTCTTCTATTTGAACAAACGTTTCAGCTATTTGCAGGATGGACTTTGCACTCTGTAATGGATCCCTTTTATGAGTCATACTTCCAGATTCTTTTAAATGCACTGTGATTAAACCATTACTCAGAAAGCTTACCTTAGATAATATTGTTTTTAGTATTTTTTGGCCTATTTAAAACCTCCCTTTCACAAGTAAATAAAAAATGTTGCCTCTTCCGATTGTTTTAAAGCTCATCACAGCATTGAGATTATTAAAGCTATTAAAAGGTAATAATGAACTCATGAACTCAATGGCTCATGAATAAGTTACACATTTTGATTTTATTAGATTCCATTCACATCATCCTATCACCGCACTTTAAGTTGACAGGATTATCTGGATCTGTCTGGCTCAGAACATACACTATATGGACAAAATTATTGGGACACACCTCTTAATTGTTTACTGCATGTGACCTCTTATGTCTTAATGCTTCGGCTTACCAAGACATTTTGGACAACGCCATGCTACCAACTTTGTGGGTACAGTTTGAGGAAGAACCTTTTCTGTTCCAGTTTGACTGTGTCCCAGTTCACAAAGCAAGCTCCAGAAAGACATGGTCGGACGAGTTTGGTGCGAAAGAACTCGGTGCCCTGCACAGTGCCCTGACCTCAACCTCATCCCACACCATTAGGATGAACTGGAACAGAGATTGAGAGCCAGGCCTTCTTGTGCAACATCAGTGCCTAACAGAATGAATGGGCACAAATTCCCTCCAAACTCTTGTTGAAAACCTTCCAAGAATTATGGAAGCAGTTATAGCTGCAGAGGTGGACCAACTCAATATTAAAGTCAATCTATTTGAATGTAATGTTATTAAAGTCCCTCTTGATCAGGCATCCCAATGTTTTTGTTCATACGTGCAGTTATCTGGTTTATAGGGGCTGGAGCCTATCCCAGCTGCGATGGGCAAAGGCGGGGTACACCCTGGACAGTCGCCAGCATGTCACAGGGCCACATACAGAGACAGACAACCATTCACGCTCACATTCACACCTAGGGGCAATTTAGAGTGCTCAACTGGCCTCTCCCCAATACACGCATGTTTTTGTCAGTGGGAGGAAACCCGCGCAGTCACAGGGAGAACATGCAAACCTTGTGGAACTAATAAAGGCTTATCTTATCACAATTAACGACTGAGCAATAGCACATGGTAATATCCCTGGTTCCCTGCACTTATACTCTTATAAAAGCAAAGAAATTACACCATGTTACACCACTTGTGTGAAGTTCAGTGGTTTCTTGTTTCTCTTACTTCTCTTTCACACTAATGAGGCACTTAATGGTGGAGCGCCCACTTACACTTTAACCATCTACACTCAGAGAGCTGCTATGATCTCCTACTTCTAATATTCTCTATATACCCATAGTTGAAAAGAAACATAGCTGGGAGGCAGCATTTAGTCACTACATACCAAAACTATGAATATATAATATACTTCCAGTAGCAGGAGCTGAATCGCTTTCTTCATTTAAAATGTTATTAAAAACCTTTTTTTAATCTTGTTAACCTAGCATCTTTTTTTATTTCCATTAGTTGTCCTGCATTTTAACTTTCCTTAAATTTGTTACTGTTTTCTTCTGGCTGAATATATTCTATTATTTTTGTATTTCCTTTATTTTTTGAGGTTTTTAATTGCATTACTTTTTATCTGGTTTGCCATTTTACATTACCATAGCAATACATGTAAGTGCTTGGTGTGTACAGCTGTTTTGTTTATTTTTTGGATTCCAGCCCACATGGAAAAACACTTTGAGCTGCGATTCATGTATGAAAGTTGCTAAATAAAAAGACTGACATTTGATTTTTATTTTGTTAAATACTAGTCTATTTAAAAAAAAAAGCATTCAAGATGGCTCTTTGTGAAGTTGCATCAGAATTTTCGAATTTTGTGAGAATCAAATTTATTTGAATAAAAGAAATAATATATACATTAAGCATTTATTAAGTTTTTTTTTTTTAATTATGTGGGAACAGTTAATTATCTTATTTTTTTCCCCATATATATATAATATATATATATATATACTACTTAAGCACTGATGCGTGTCATAAACATAAAAGAACACACCATCACTCTCAGTGGGTGTCACTTTGCTTTCGGTCCGGCTCTCTTCGAGAAACTTTTCCTCTTCCTCCTGCTTCTGCTCAAATTCCAGCAGCATGTTGATCAGTTCGTTGGCTGCCTCTTCCACCAGTGAACTCTTCATGTGTAGCAGGTGACCCCCTTTAACGCAAAGCTCCTGTGGAAACATCACACAACACATCTTTAGAAGTAACAAACAATCCTTAACCTCCAATAACAGATGAAGAGAAAAAATAAAAAAAACACTGAGTTTCATTTTGGTGTCTTCCTAATATGGACAGTAGGTTTTGGTTGAATAATGATTTGACAGGTTTCTTTTCTGAACATGAAATGGAACATGAAAAGATCTAAGCATCTAAACAGATGACAAAGTGTACAAAGTTTTCTCTTTTCTGTGTAAGTAATTGCAAACCGACCAAAAAAACAGGCTCAATTATTAATAAAAAGCAAGATGTTTTGAAATTGGTTTGGAACATAGTATCCTTAGGAGCAGTGTGTAATACACAGTTTTCATTGTGTGACAGACAGGTCACAGGCATTTCTAGAAATGTTCATAAACAGATACACTACATGGACAAAAGTATTGAGACACACCTCTTAATTCAGGGTTTGGGTTTGGGCTAAGCCCCTTACTTCCAGTGAAGGACAGTCCTAATGCTTCAGCAGACCAAGACATTTAAGGCAACAGCACGCTTCCTGCTTTGTTGACACAGTTTGAGGAAGAACTGTCCCCCAGGCGCACAAAGTAAGCTCCATAAAGACATGGATGAGTTCGGTTTGGATGAACTCGACTGGTCCACACAGAGCCCTAACCTCAACCTCATCCAGCACCTTTAGGATGAGCTGGAACAGAGATTGAGACCCAGACCTTCTCGTCTAACATAACTGCTCTACAGAATAAATGGCCACAAATTCCCACCGAAACGCCAAAATCTTGTGGAAAGATTGGAAGCTGTTACAGCCACAAAGGGGGACCAATTTCATATTAAAGTATGTTGGTGTAACAGTCAGTGGCCCCAATACATAGGTAAATAAGCGTAAATGTCTCAAATGATGTACCTTGGTGGTCCGCACAAACTCTTCACACGCGACTGGCTCATCCTCAGGCAGCACACACAGTGTGGAGGTGCTCATCTCTTGCAGGACGGCATCGATTCTGAACTGTACAAGATCATTGGCCCGGTCCAGGAGCAGCTCAAGGTCCTCTGGACACAATCAGAAAAGACAAGAGACATGTTTTGAAAAGGTCACCACTTCTCTTAATCAGTGGCTCAGGTAAGTTTGCAGGCATTCTGTGGCCATCAACAACAACAATAAAAATAATAATAATAATAATGATAATAGTGCCATAGTAATCATTTTTATAAGTATGTCTAAAAGTAGTATTTGATTAATACTTTACATAAAACAAATTATTGACCCTAAAATGTCAGCTTTTCACCTTTTACCTTTTTACTTTGTACAGCAACTTCTGATGTTTTAAAATCTGTTTTATAAATAAACTGACTTTATGAAGAGTGTCCTTGAGAGAACAGAGAAGTATAAGCCAGAAAACCTTCATAAAGTTAACATTTATCAGACGCTTTTATCCAAAGCGACTTCCTTTCCCTAACTACAGGGGGCAGTCTCTCCCTGGAGCAACTTGGGGTTAAGGGTCTTGCTCAGGGACCCAGTGGTGGTTTTGCTGAAGGTAGGATTTGAACCCATGACCTCTTGGTCTGGAGGCAAGTATCCTACCCACTGAGCTACCTCCACCATCAGATTCATCAGATTCAATGGCAATGTTGCAATATATCATTTTCTCTTATTTTTCAGGCAAAAAACGGTTAACTTAGAAACAAATGACAAATAATTGTGGCTTAAATGTGTCAAACATGTCTAAAAGGAATAGCTTTACATTAGGTACATTAGTTTCTGTGATATTTGGTACCTTGGAACAGTGCACCAGTAGTTTCACAGTGAATGCAACACTTTCACTGTTCCCCACTACAGTGTAAATTGTGGAATGATAATTTACTTTGTAAATTAAAGTTTTGTTTTTAACTGTGTTCTTTAAGTCATGTCAATATCCACAATATGCTCTGAAAAGAGTACTGTAGCTTTTCATGGCTACAATAACATGTCATACTCCCCACCTTTAATTTGCGCTATTAAGCATACCTGAATGGGACAGAATTCCTTTTATTATATTGTAGCGGATATTGTTTATGAGTTAACAACATAATATTCCAAATTAGTGAACCAAAAATGTGCTTGGTATGTCAAGTGCTAAATAATAATGGTCATCTGTAATCTGTAGTGTGTCTGTCGTACTGCCAGCTGTAAAAATCTCTAGTTTGTTGGGCCAGAAGTGACCCGCAGTGCTCTGCTCTCTGATATTCTCCATTACCAAGTGCAGCGGTGATGCGGCTGAGGTACTTGTCGATGTTCAGAGAGACCCAGTTCAGGGAGGTCAGGCCTGGCAGAATGGCATCATCCACTTTTGCCACATGCGGGGTGAGCATTTGCTCAAAGGCAGGCTGAATCTTCGCCCTCACCCTGGAGTTTTCTGCCAGCACCATCTGATAGAGGAAACAGCACAAACAGCACAGAGAAACAGCCCTGTAAGCAAGAGATATTCTTTATCAGTGTTTGGCTTTGTAGCATTAGCATTAGTCTTTGTAGTACCTTAGGCAACATTTGTGCATTGCTTTTCTCATGTATTACTACTGTGAAAAACATGAATCATTTCTACAACAAAGTACTTATTTTCTTGAAGGGACAGTTTGATGAAAACATTTTTATTGTAGTAGGTGAATGTTGATGTGTGAAAGTTTGCTTATTTTTGTTTTGCATTGTAGCTAAGGCTAATGTGATGAAAGTGTATGCAAACTTCAGCCATAATATCAAAAATATAGTGTGCATTCCACTCATAAAGCTAAAATGACTCCTTTCAAGCCATGACATCCACAAGCCCTCTGTGGTATCTGGCACCAAGCAGATCTTTTATGTTCTTTAATTTGCGAGATGGGACCTCCAGTGATCGGACTAGTTTGTTCACCACATCTTACAGGTAATTGAATTGAGATCTGGAGAATTTTAAGGCTAAGTATTTTCGCAGCATGGCAATACTCATTATGTTGCTGAAAGAGGCCACTGCCATTATAGATTAGAGTTGCCATGAAGAAGGAATAGCATCCATGTGGATGTCAGGACCCAAGGTTTCCTAGAAGAACATTGATCCAAGCATCACACTGACTGCCATTTCGTCCCCAGGCAAGTGTTGCACACTCACTTGACCATCCAAATTAAGCAAATGTGATTAATAAAACAAAGCCTCCTGCTTC
Organism: Hemigrammopetersius urotaenia; assembly: GCA_037974485.1. Lineage (NCBI taxonomy): Eukaryota > Metazoa > Chordata > Actinopteri > Characiformes > Alestidae > Hemigrammopetersius > Hemigrammopetersius urotaenia. Next base: position 22,141,061 of record JBBPDC010000007.1, on the reverse strand, counting down.
CATGGCCTCATGATCCAGCTCTGGTTGTATTCTAGGCATTTTCCGTGGTAGACAAGGGTCAGCATGGGCCCTCTGACCAGCAACGTGGCCCCATACACAATAAACTATGTTGAATTGTGTGTTCGGACACCTTCCTTGGACTACATTAAACCTGCAATTTTGGAGATACTTCAACCCTGTTGCCTAGTCATGACAATTTAGATTTTTTAGATCTTTTATAAAGATCCTTACGTCTATCCATTTTTCCTGCTACCCACACAAGAACTGACTGTTGACTAATATATCCCACCCCTGGACAGGTTATCAATTTTGATAGACAACCGTATGTCGCAATGTTGCACAAAACTTGTGAAACTAAATTTGAACACCACTCAACTCCATTTAGAATAAGAGGAAAATTGTTCCAGGTATTCAAATGTTCCAGGATTAAGTCTGGGGCACCCAGGAAGTCGGGGGTTTGATTCCCAAGACTGCTAAGCATGTCTGAAGTACCCAGAGCAAGGCACCATCCCCTGCTGTATTCCTGTCTGCCCGCTGCTTCACTTGGTAAATGGGTTAAATGCAGAGGAAGAATTTGATGTGATGTGTTCACGTATGACAGACTGATCACTTACACTGATTAAAAACTTTTTTTTAACAATAAAGAAAACCTAACATGATTTCACTTCGCTGTCTAAGGGGCATAATAACATTTTATGTAAACAAAATGTATCCACCTGGAGTTTGTTGTAATTCTTTTTGAGGACATCTTGCTTCTGTCGTAACACGACAGCGAAGGCTGGAATCTCTAAACCCATGCGGCTCATGCAGTCTGTCTCCCGGATCTGAGTCAAGATCTGGGGGTCAAAATTCACGTATAGCTCCTTGGTGTCTGGGCATTTGACCAGCAGGGAAGCCTGTAGGCCCATTCTAGCCACCTCAATCTGGAATCAGAGGAATGAAAAGGAAATGGTTTTTAACTCTGCAGAAAGTAAACGCAGGCTACTGTTTACACATTTTCTATGTTTAACATGTAGTCTCCACAAGAAAATGTGATAAATGTCTTAAACCAAACCAACTTCAACCTATATAATAACATTATAATTGCATTTTAAGAGGATTTTGAAATGTGCTGAGAGTATCAGTCGATCAGTTGATACTTTAAAAGTGTTAAGTGGGCGGAAATGTTACAACTTTACTACTCTTTACTAACCTGTGAGATCCAGCCTTGGTGGTACAGGACTTCAAACTCCAGCAACACTTTGGCCACTCGGTTATAGTTACGAATGATGCGTTTGGCTTCAGGGGTGTCGAGGATGCCAGTATGCTGCTGGAAGAGCTCCATGGGCTCCTGAATTCGCCGGTAGAGCTGTCGAGCCCACAGTATCTTACCTGCCACTGGAGGGAGGTCCCGGGCTATAGGTGGCTCAGTCTTCTGTTTGGTGTAGATGCGCGAGACCATTTCGATGTCACGTCCGTAGTTCTGCAGGACTTTCTGATATTTCTCTCCAATGCCCAGGTTTGGGATGCCAAGTCTGAACAGTGGAGAGCCAATAAGACACACATTTGCTCTGCATGTGGTTATTCTTGACCTGAATAGTCTGTAATTATTACGAATTATCAAGATATGTAATATACTTAACAATGAAATACTTTTCACTTGGAGCTCACCAAAAGTCAAAAAAGTCAAAAAATTATAAAATGACTCTAGTTGAAAATGTTGTCCTTCAACCAAATAGGGCTATTTAGACCTCACCCTCAACACAACTTACTGGCTGAAATGCATTAACAAGGGAAGACATCCACCATGCAAATAAAAAGGATAAAAACCCTGTAATTATATACATCCTGTAATGATATACATAGTAATTAAGCTCATTTGTTGATAGACCTTTGACTATGCCAACTCAGAATTTCACTTCATCTTAAAAAAACATTGCTTAGTTGTTTCTTTCTTCAGTCATAAATGCATTCACAAGCACTAAAATAAATATTTATATTTCCAGATAAAAAACTTTATCTTTGAAATGTTTGAGTATAAGCATTCTGAAAACAATGTCTGCAAGATTAACATTCAAGTGAGTTCGAACATTTGAATAATACGATACTGCAAAACGTCAGCAAGAAACAGACCATCGTTCTGATCATATGGCTTCAAAAACTTCAGAAAAATGAGTAATCATCTTCCTCACAAATGCAGGGATACCTTTACCTTTCAAATCTCTTCAGAACATTCAAAGCTCTATCGGTGCTCTGGATTTTGTCGAACGTGTTGTCCATGAAGGTCTTAAGTTGATTCTAGAACCAAAGGGCTGAAGGTTATGGAACATGGCCATTCACAAATTGCTGCAGGAAAATACCTACATACTTTAATCAAATACTTACATGCAGGTCAGTAGTCTGTTTACAAAACTCCTCGTAGTCTTGATCAAAATCAGTCCTTCTCTGGTCCAGGAAACTGTACGGCTTCTTTTTCATAGTCAACACAATGGCCTAGCAAAAGCCCACAAATATTTCACTCCAGGCAAAATTCGTGAAATAATGTCCATGAGAGAATCAGTTTCGACAATGTCATTCATTTTTAAAAATTAAGTTCTAAATTATTGGAGACAACAAAGGCCCGGTGTGGCTGCAGGATCACACCTGATTCCATGTAGTCTCAGGCTTTCAAACAGTTGATTAAATGAGCTCTTGCTTGTCTGGAAACCATGTCAGTCTTGTGTATAAGTCGACACCCCTGATCTTATGTATTACAATTTATGAGCACTGTGGTTAACAGAGTATAAGCATGACAGTCTCAGTAAATAAGGGGTATTAGTGGTGTTGTTTAAAACAAATGGAACAAATTCTTCCTCGCATATTTGTTTGATAAAAGGATGACTCTTTCAGAGATCAAACAGAATCACTCGAAACTTAATCCTGGTTTATATTCAGGCATTTACAACAACAAAGCTTAATCCAGTATAATACAGCATTCACAGTCTGGCGCAGATTGTCAGCTTTCACAGTGGATGAGAGTTAGTAAAAGATCTTTATCAGTGTTTGCTCAATTGTTCCTCACTCTTGAAGTTCAGTGTCTTTCAAGGCACCTCTGCAACTTTGTTTCCATGGACACTGAATAAAGGGCTGGCGAGTGAATAAATGCTCGTCTGTGCATGTGATGGGTGATGAGGCGAATGTTAATGGCCTGACCTGTTCCTGGTAGAGTTTGTCCTTTTATGTGGGCCTTGGAACAGATTCTCTTATACAAATAAGAGTGTGCTGTACTCGCCTTGGACCAGCATAAAAGGACTTTCGAATAATGGTGTCAGAATATGACAGCAGACACACCATGCACAGAGACATGCTTCAGAAATAGGATGGAACATGCATTACGTTTTAATAATAAAAAGAAAACCAATCTGGTTACCTCCCATTTCCCTTGCATGTCTGCGGTCTGTCCATAGGGGGCATGAGAGAGCAGAAATTGAAAGGTTAGCGACCAAAGCTCTAAGTGTTAAAGCGTCTTTAAATGAGAGATAGGAAACAAAACTGCACGTTCCTTGTCAGTTCACATATAAATGCAGTGTAATAAAATATTTCATATATAACTTGTGTTTAATATATTTAATATTTCCAAGCACACTGAGCATGGGTGCTGTTGGTGTGAGAGAGCATCTCTTTGGGCTGTTTTTGGAGTTCTCAGCTTGCCTGCCTCCATACTCCCTGCCTTCACACAACAATATTGTCACTTGACAATGTCCAGGGAGCATGGTCCGACGCTACTATATTGCAGCAAATCTCACAAGCCTCATTCAAAGGCCTTTGAGATGAAACAGGTCTACTGAAAGGACATTTTGAAGCCAATCTCAAAAAGCCACAACCTCAGCCGTCTTAACAGCGCAGCCCTAAAAGCAGGTGACAGACCTTTCGAAAATGCCAGAGGGGCAGTACCTGAAACCTGGTTGCCGTGGTTTCCAAGCCCTCGATTTTTGAGTCCTGCAGGGCAGAGTAGGTGCTGATGGTGTTAAACATGGCAAGAATCTTGTTGAGGCGCCTCTGGAATGTGTCAAACTTGCCAAATATGTACATCTCACTGAAGTCAAACTGTCGCTCCGAGGGACTCCGCTCCAGCTTCTGCTTGGTATTGTGAAAATATTTCTGGTATTCCTGAGACAGAGGCAATATTAAACAGGAACAAATTACAATAAAAAGGAGATAACATCCATCAATTAGCATGCTCTGATTTGTACAGAGACGCTTAGGGCTTAGCTTTCCCTAAACTAAACTCATTAATTTATCAATAACCATCCTGTGCGGTTCCAAAAAAGGACTGTGCTGTAGCTTCCTTGGCCTGAGAAGTCCATTATAAGTTCTATACCAGACACAGTTCAAAGCTCTAAGCAATTTAAAGTCATTTTTGAGTGAAAAAAATCACCACACGAAGCTCTTCCTACCTCATTCAGCCGAATGGCGGCTCTGAGTTTCTCTGCTACCGCATCCTGTGGTTGGTCCCATATTGTTGCAGTGCCATTGTTGGTGATGTAGGACTTGCAGGCTGTTATCATTTGATTTGTGACCTCACAGAAAAAGGACACATAAAAAAACAAATTAGAATTAGCCTGGGTAGGACCATGAGCAGTTAAAGAGATTAAGTACCCCAGGAACATTCTGAAGATTATGTAAATTAGAAAGTAAGACATTGTCTCTTACTTTCACAAACAAGGACGTGATCTTCTCCGAGGTGTTGTAATAACGGGAGATACTGTGGATCATCCTGATGGCGTTTATGAGTCCAGGAATAGCCTCCACCATTGATACCTTTAATAAATATAAGAAGCCTATTTTCAACATAATCATTTTAAAACAATACTCCATTTAAAGATCTACGATTACAGTTGATCATACAAGAAAGCAAGAAATTCCACTAATGAACTCTTGATGAAGAAAACCTGTTAATTAAATACCATTCCAGGTTTATTCCTCATCAGTCTGACTGAAAAAAAGCCAAGAGTGTGCAAAGCTATCAGGTGATGCTTTCAATATTAATCTACAATGTAGCCGATAATACAAACAAAGAAAACAATTGAATGAGAAGGTGTGTCCAAACTTTTGACTGGTAGTGTACATATTTTGGTCTTCATGGTAAAAAAAAACAGGCTTGGACCTTAATTTATAGAAAACAATCACTGGTCAATTTGTAGTCACAATTTTGGTCCTAAAACACACATTTCTTCATATTCTTTCAGTGCTGTTCAATAAAATGAAACGCATGCTTAAGCAGAAAACAGGCACTGTGTACTGGAACTCACTACCACCTGACCTCAGAAACCTCAATTCATTATCACACTTTAAATCCACACTCAAAAGCCATCTGTTCACGCGTGCTTTCTCTCTCTGATTCTCTAGCAACGTCTAAATGGTGTAAATTTAATATGCTTTCTTTTTTTAAATTTATCTTGTCTGTAACTATTGTTTTTACTGTTTGTTGCACTTCTTTTATTGTATGGTGTCCTTGTGTGCCAGAAAGGTGCATGTAAATAAAATGTATTATTATTATTACTGTGATGGAAGATTAACTATTTAATCTTGTAACTGTATATAAATTAGAGGTGGGCATAGATACATTTTTTTAATGCCGTTAATCTCATTGGAATCTTGGCGTTAACGGCGTTAACGGCGATAACCCCCCAATCCCCCCCCTCGGACAGAGAGACCGAGAAAAGTTTAAAACGTGCCTGAACCGGACAAGTCACCGAAATATCAAGGTGAAATTCATCATAGCTTGCGTAGTATAGACCCAGCTACCTATGTCCGGGTGTGGGGGGGGGGGGCGGATTTAACGGCGATATTTTTTTTATCGCGCGATAAGAAACTTGTGCCATTAACACCGTTAACGGCCCAGCACTAATATAAATCAACATTTATAAGAGCTGCTCTTATTATTGTAGCCCTCGTTTTATTGCGGTCTATTACAGTATTACGTTACATGTGCATGTAAATGAGTTCGATCCGAAGCAACCAATCTATGTACTGTGTGACAACACAACAACATCATCCGGTCTGGAACTCAACATATATATTCTGGGCTTCATGGCTCCAAAAACAGGCCCGGATCTTAATTTATATCACAGGTCAGTTTGTAGTTATGTTGTCACAAAGCAGTAGAACTGAAATAAAATGGAGGCTACAATACGAATAGCAGCTCAAATCAATTAGATTTCTTTATAAATACCATTAATGTTTCATCCCAAACACACAGTGGGTATTCAGTTTTTTTAAACAGTACTGACATGTATAATTAGATGTCATTATAGAGCTGTTTATCTTAAATGGATCATTATAATATGTTTTTAAATGTGCTGTGTGGCTAACTTGCAGTATGGAACTCAACATACACTACCAGTGAAAAGTTTGGACACGCCTTTTCTCTTTTTTTAAAATTATTATTTTATGCATTGTAGATTAATATTGAAAACAAACAAAATGATGAAGGAACATGTGGATTTATGCAGATAAACAAACCAGAATATGTTCTGTAATAAGGTATTGAAGGACTGTTGTTTCTTTTTACTTAGTTACGAGGTTCTTGCCATAATTGTCACGGTCTGGCCAGTGGCGGGCTAGCGCCACTGATATTGTTTTCTGTTTACCCCTGTTTCTCTTTTGGTTTCTC
>JBBPDC010000007.1:22114508-22134327 GCA_037974485.1 Hemigrammopetersius urotaenia | reverse complement strand
AAAAACAGGCTTGGACCTTAATTTATAGAAAACAATCACTGGTCAATTTGTAGTCACAATTTTGGTCCTAAAACACAATTTTCTTCATATTCTTTCAGCCCTGCTGTGTCTTACAGGGTCGCTGTTGTAGAGCGGGTCGCAGAACCTCTCGAGTGTGTAGAGGTACTTCACGTTGTCTTTGGCCTCGTTTGCAGAATCTGTAATCCTGATGTCCAATTCTCTCCAACACTGTGACGACAAACCAAGAACAGACAACGCTACTATGGAGGCCTTCACATAACAAAGAGTGCTTTCACCATGTTCAGGTTTAACCCTTAGGCCACCATTGGGGAGCATTTTGTAATTTTACATTCATTATTTCTACCTTGTACCTTGGTGAAAAGCAGGAAAGCTCCACATTTGTGTTTGCAAGTAGAAGAGGGGCTATTTTAATAGAAAGGTATTGTTGTAAAGAAAAAAAATGTTGAAAGTGCAGACAAACTGCAAACGCAAACGTAATTATGAAAATAACTCCATGATTAAATAAGCAATTACGCATTTATGTAATTATATAGTTATGCAACGTGCATCAATATATGGCAAAATGACAATTGCTCTAAACCCTGTGGGGACTCCAGTCTACCATTCTCATCCTTCATTAGGGGGAAAAAACATCTGAACTGTGTAATGATGTGCGACTCCACTCCTGGAGGTGCATCGTTTGGGACAGAGCTTAAGCTGAATGCTAATACAGCTGCTCCAATTAATTATGAATAAAGCTGAGAATGTCTGAGCGTGTGTAAGCTTCGGGTTAGAAAAAAATAAACAGGTGTGCCATAGAGCCTGTAACATTCATCACTGATGTAACTTGTTTCAGATGATCAACTGATTAGACAGAGCTACCTTGATGAGTTTGGACTTGGCTATCATGAGGACCCCCAGCACAGCTTTGATGTCTGGACTCTTGAGCTGGTCCAGCAAGTAGTTAAAGCGAGACATGCGCTTCTTCCAGTGATCCAGCTCGGCTCGGGGACCCAGGTCATCTGCCTCCTTCCTCAGCTGGTCGCTCTCTGCTAGGACCTTTAAGTGGATATCGTTGAATCACTACTCAGAATTACTGAATGACCATTCAAAGGTCTGGAATTCAAGAATATGCAATAATATACAGTTGTTGCAGACAAATGTAAAAGACTTCATGAACTCCTGGTTACTTTGTGTTTTTAACTATCCAGTCTGTAATCTGAAATGCACCATGTGCATTTATACTTGGCCCTCAAGTGCACCTCCAGCTAGCTACACATGCTATGTGGCATTATGGTTTAGATAAAACAAGATTTTTCTGTTAAACCGTTTCTATTAATTTACAAAAGTATTGTAATGTGGCAGTGAAAAATAAGGCAAAAAAGATTTTCCCAAACAGGCCTTTTATGTAAGTTAACTTGAACACCAATGACTTCCTCTTAAACAGAGTAGCAGAGGTGCCTTCACTGTATTGAGTGGGGTTTGGCTGTCGAATGTGGCTTGGAGAGACATTTACACTAGTATGTCTGGCTAAAATGCATCTTGAACCATTTCCTTCAGTTTTGAGTGCCCAGATTTAAACCTGTTATCAAATTTAAACCTGCATTTTATGTTAATAAGCCATTTCCAGAATGAAACCTGATCCTCAAGACAAAATACAAAATAATCAGGTGTAAGCAAGGTTTTAAAACATTTAAAATACTTTGCAGTTTCTAGCTTATAAAACCAAATCAACATAAAGACAGTTGAATAAAATAATAGCTAAAATAATATGAATCATTAATGTAAGAAGTGATAAACTTTTGAAAAGTAGTGCGAGAACATGCACTGTGGAGCGCATTTGCACAGTGGTGCTTTCATACGCTGCTTACAGGAGCCAGTTTAATTTCATACCTGTTCAATCTGCTTGATCCACACTTTCATGCAGGCTTCGATCTTCTCCAGAGCTTCAGCACTGTTGGCCACAGCTGTGTAGTCCGAGGGGCCTTTTAGTGTTTTCAGATCAAACGTGTCACATTCTTTGAGGTTTACCTGGGGGGTTAACACCAGGGGTGAGATCAACAAAGAGAGAGTCAAATGCATTTTGTAGTGAATATGACTTTTACCAAAGGCTTTTTATCAACATCCCCAGAGGTTTTTTGTCTCATGAGTGGCTTGCGTTGTCCTTCTCTGATGCTGTTGTAATGGAAATTACTAACAAAGATGCTCTATGCTTTTGGGCCTTTGTATGAACCCATGCTTGTTTATGTTATTCATGCCTTTAAATTAGTACAAGTGTATGTGGAACATATATCCACAGATAAGGAGTTGTATTTTTACTGTGTGTGCTAGAGTGACGACTATAATAGAGTCAGTGATGATCCCAACTTTGTTCCATCCTCCAGACCTCATAAATTCTGTGTGATGGGAACCATCTTTGCAAAGGGAATAAATCATGAACAAACAGAGAGTGTGCAGTGTTTTTTTGCCCCAACCATCTAGTCAGCAGGTTCCATCTATATACCACATTGTATCTGTTTGGGTATTCCTTGAGTTAGTGAGTTCACTGATAGGTCCTAGTGTAGAAATTCTCAGATGTGAAAGTGGCACAAAACGCAGCAGCAGTGATATCAGTCTTTTACAGCCTTGCCTGCTTTGCTATGCAATTCCCTTCGCAGAAGGAGCTGGATCGATATCAGCCTAATGCATGTGTGTAGTTATGTGTCACCTTCTCCTCCAGGCTCTCCTGTGCCCCGGCTAGCACTGACACAAAGCTCTCCAGGGAGCTGATGAAGTCCTGTTTGACTGTCTGTGCCTGAGGGCTGGTCAGCTCTCCCCAGCCATGGTTCATCTTCCTCAGCGTGGGGATGAAGATTTCGGACAGCAGCTGCTCCACGCTCTTCAGCAGACCAACCTCAGTGGTGTCCAGCATGTTGAAGTTCACGTCCTACCCGGGAGCAGGGAGCACAATGTGAAATAAACAAGTGGTGTAGAGTACCTCTTGCCATACGGCTCTAAAAATATACTATAAAACTGTCAAGGCACAAAGACTGAAGGGTTTAAAATATCATTACAAATATTTCTAAAAATCCCACAGTATATATGCACAACAATAAATCAGATTCATTAGAAATAAATGTGATTTTATTGCAGGTTTATCATTTAAATGAGACATGATTTAAAAGTTAAAACATATGTGTGGCTAACTAGCTTTAGCTAGTTTTGCTAGCTGCAAATTTAGCTAGCTTTCAGGGCATTGATCATGTTTACTGACCAATAGTGACCATTTCTCAAGCTGACACGGATTAGATTAGTTATCCTTGTATCTAAATGAAGGTGTCTAATGGCTGTTAGCATCTAATGACTGTGAGAAGAGCTAGATGCATTAAGAACAACGAACTTGAGAAGAAGAGAAAATGTGGGGAAATTCTGTCAGAATCAGCCAAGAACTCAAAAATCAAGCCTAAAATGCTTGGAAGGATTATGTAAGTGTTTTCACAAATTCCAAGGCTGGCTTAATAATGATAACATCCATAAAACTGGCGTTAATGTTTAGTTGATCTGCAGCCAACTTACTGTAGTCTGAAGGAATACTGCACTATATTTTACAAAAATACCAACACCGGAACAACGTCTCTTAAAGGTCCCATGACATGAATATTTCACTTTATGAAATTTTTTTAACATTAATACGAGCTCCCCTAGCCTGCCTATGGTACTGCAGTGGCTAGAAATTGCGATAGTCATCCTGCTCCGCCGTTAAGAGAACGACAGCTCAGATGGCCCAATCTGGAATTTGCCCCGTATGTCGTCATACGGGGAAAGGTTACCTCCCCTTTCTCATGCTTTGGCCGCCCAAAGATTTTTGCCCCCCTCCCCTAAAAAATTAGCTCCACCGACTGTCAGTGCTATGTGTGAGAGAGCACTTTTGCCTGCAGAGACATCATGGCTTGTAAGCGAGGGGGCAGAGTTAGTGTGGCATATGCTGTGTTAAATTAATTACAATGATAGAATCAAAAGTAGAGTTTGGGTTGTCCAAAGGTCATGTGAAGAGCTAAATATATTAAAAACATTTAACCTGAGATCAAGGAAGAAAATGTGGGAAAAACCTGTCAGAATCAGGCCAGAAGCAGAACACAAGAAGTGATGAATATAATGGTAAGGAGTAAAGCAAAGGACCAAAGCTTAGGATTATTAGTGCCGACTGGTTCTAATCCTACTTCATTTTAATATGCCATGACCAAGACAAATGACAATATAATAGAAAAACGTAATAAAATAGCTCATTAAAGTCCCTGTCATTACACATGACACAGTGCCATTTAATTACAAAACTTCTTGCTTACTATCACCGCAGCTGGCATGAACTCCAAATTAATAAAATCAAACTACAGCATATTTATGGGCTCGTATTCTAAAAAGGGGCCTTTTACTCCCTGTCAGGGATGGGGGCTAGTGGTGAGCTGTCTTATAAACGAAAGGTCAAACTTTACATTCACTTGTCTCACCGAGAGGGGCTTTCTGTCCCCAAGTCACACAACTTCATGAAAAACACTCACCAAACTTCTTCGCTCAGTGCAGGAATCAACTAGGTGATGGCAGTGTTCACAAAAGCATGTGTAAATAATGGTGCAAATGGAATGTACATCAGAATTTCAATAATGACTATATACTTCAAAGGTTTAAATAAACAAACATATACAGTATTTGGGATAAAACATATCCCATGATCTCAAAAGGTGATATAGAAAAATTGTTCAGGCATACTCTGTGGACGTTCTCCGAGGTGACGGCTTTGGAGGTGGTCGCCCGGGTGAAGAACACACACATGCCAGTCAGAGCCACCTCAGAGCCCTCCGTTATGAACACTCTCACTTTCTTGCTGCGGATCACGGTGGAGGAAAGAGCTACAGGACACAAAAGACAGAAAAAGCTCAACAATGAAATGCCTGACAAAACTGGAAAGATGTGTGACATGGGACTTAAATAATAGGTTATAATTATAAGCAAAGGTTTGTATAAACACATATTAGAACATATTAGAACCGCTCTGCAGAAGACCCAACTTACGATTTCAGCAAACTCCACAACTCAGTATTAATGTAATTTTGTGTTAAGACAACAAGGCTGTGAGCCACTAGATCTTTTATGTTGCTCATACAATTTATTGCATTTTTCATGTAGTCTTTAGGCGTGGGTTTCCTCTGGGGTCTCCGGATTCTCCCACATTCCAAAGACGTGTCTCAGGTGAATTGGGGAAATTGACTGTAGGTGTGAGTGTGTGAGCGAATGGTGTGTATGTGTGTGTGTGTGTGTGAGTCCCTGCCTGCCCAGTTTAGGCTCCAGGTACTCGCGACCCTAGTAAGGATTAAGCGGCTACAGAAAATGAGTGAATGACTACTTTTATATGACAGTGTTTCTCAGTCCTGTACTGTGGCACAGTGGGGCACTGAAGCACATCATCCACTCAAGCCTCAGCTGTCTGTAATCAGGAACCACTGCACTACAGTAGTGTTGAGCTCTGCACTAACATGAGAGCATGACTTTGTCATCTGCTTTGTATAGTGGCCTTTTTAATATAACTTATATTTGAGTGTTGGTGGTTGTTTTCTACCTCACTTTGTTTGGTGTTCAGTAAGAGCTATGCCACTGCATGTGTTTTACAGTCAACCCCCATGCCTTAATATCCATTAAATGAATGTTAAATTAAAACTGAAGGGCACTTCTTACCTGATTAAATGCATTATTTAACTTCGAATTCATTTTAGGCACATTTTTAGCGAGCTTAAGTGATAAGAGATGATTTCGTTTTGTAATTGATAAAAGGTCATATGGCTCCAGGGTGGATCTGGGCACAATGTGGATCCACTGTGCTGAAGGAATGGAATACCACAAACCCAAATGTTTCCACTAATAGACAGTGATTAGTGAATTAGTGTGTGTAAGATGGGAGCTAAATTTGTTATTTGTTTGTTAGGAGTTATTCTCCAGTCTGTTTTTGCTCTAATGAATGCTGGAAAGTTTATTTGTATACATTTACATGCTGTCATTTAGACAGATGACAAGTAACTCATGATACTTTTACAGTAGTGCTAGAAAATCCCGCTTACAAGAAATTGGCTACATTTACAGTAGGTAGTTACGAACCTGACTCTGCTGGCTCCATTTCTTGAAAATAAAACAAGAGGTGTGGAAGGCCATCAGAGGCAAAGAATTGCTCCATGCGCTCGATCTGAAAGAGCAGAATCAGAGTTTTAGCCATTGTTGGATAGAGCAAAAATATTCCTAATGTAATTATTATATTACGCAATGCCCACCTGTGTGCCCTCCAGAACGGCTTCCTCCACCTCGGCCTTCTCCAGTCCCGTGCAGGAAGCCACGATACTGAGCACGTAGTCATGTCTGCTGTCCAGCTGCGCTCGCTTCGCCTCCCGCTCCTCCTTCAGCTTTTGCTGAGAGACAGAGTTGAAAACAGGTGATGTGCTGTGGTGTCCTAAATGAACACTTTACAGAGACCCTTTGCTAAAAACACTAAGGAGCAAGCAAATCTTATTCAAATGAATAGGTTCCCAACAAGCTGCCACTCCAAACGTTCAACATAAATTAATTGACCTTTTCATCATTTTAGATCCCTGATCTAATTAAGGGGGAATCATCAGATCGTATAACTTAGATGCTAAAATGAAATGTGGTGACTTTTTAGCTTGTTGACTTTTTAGCTTGTTGTTTCTCCCTAAATGTGATAATAAAATCCCTGACCACAGTGTTTGTTTACACTTAAAATATTTGAATCATGCAAAAAATGTTAAATGCCAAGGAAAGTCCTGTCAGCTCAAATATTTCATGACTCAGGATTCCAGAGAAGATAATAAATAAATCATTTTCAAAATTGCTTGCGCGAGGCTGAGTCACTCATTGCATTTGACGCCAAATGTGCAAAAAGCCCCCTTTTGAACACACAATCAGCTCCTTTACTCATGCTAATCACCCACTTAGAAGCGTTAAGCATAACAAGAGCAGGTAAACAGCATGTTTGCCCATCAGTGGGACTGCAACAAACAAGCAAACAGAGCTAGAACTCAAGAGTCGATGCTCTTGTAAGCACAGGCACCAGACAGACTGCGGATCATACATACTTTAAGCGCTGTGATCTGACTGTTGGATATCAGAGACGACTGCTGAAGCTGCCCTTTAGAACGGACTGATTTCGAGCAGCTCATCTGGCCTCAATACAGCAGAACCGCCCTGGTCTCATAAAGTCGAGACGAAGTCCCACAGGCTGTTACACGGTGATGCTGGCCAACAGTTTACTCAACTTCGGGATGATCAAAAACCAGCATGTGTATTTTAGTGCTCTGCCCTGCAGTCCCAGCAGCTCCAAATGTTCATCTGTCCAGCTCTCTGAAAGTCTGCGGCTCTATTCTCAGGGCAGTGAGCGCAGAGGATTTTAGGGCGCCGTAAAGTCGGACAGGCAGACAGACAGACAGCCGGACCCAACAGAACAAAGCTCAGGGCAGACTGGCCACACTGATCTGGGCCCCCGTAAAGGACTGTAAAAGTTGCTTGGCTGGGCTGCTAGGAAACACTGTAAAATAGCTGGCCTATTAATTCAGCCATGATTTGTGAGCCGGATGCAGATGCTCAAGATTTTTTTTCCGTTTGAAAGTACGAGTGTCAAGACACCTCTCACAAAGGTCCCTACTATAAACTTTAGAACGCGTTTGTTGCTGCAGGAAAATTGATCCTAACATTGTTATCAGTGACATTAATAGGTCTATCCCTGTCAGTTCAGCAGCTGAATAAATGACCGGTTATTTTTAATGATTGTGTAATTAGTGAGGTTTTTAAAGACAAATTAGACCTAATAATTAAACTTGAATAAACAATAATGAGCCATATTCAGCCTTTCCCAAATTCTATCATGCTTTCCCTGGCCAGACTCCACACTCTCCATTCTCCTCACTAACCAAGTTTCCATCCAGTGTTTTGCGACGTTTTGTTATCGACAAACAGAATGCGTTTAAAAAATGTGCGAAATTTGCTGTCTCCAGCCTGTTTCCATCCAACTGGGTTTTTATCGATAAAATGGTGTACGTGAGGACGTCACCCTCGTCAAAACGCACTGTCGTTTTTTTGTGTATCGCAAAAAAAAAATCTGCCCTTGAGCCGTTTCCATTCATAGAAAAAATGATGGAGAGATTATTCACAGTTTTTTTATTTGCCAGCTTACTGTTATTTTCAATTTAACAGCATTTTCATACACATTTTTTTTTCTGTGCTGCCCGCGGACCGGTACCGGGCCGGGAGTTGGGGCCACTGCCCTAGAGCTCGACGAAAGTACCCCAGTGCGACGAAACCCACGGGTACGGGAGAGACCATGGAATAAGAGCTTCTGGGAGGAGGTGGTGGAGAGGCACTTCACAGAAAATCTCTGGCTGCAGCAGTTTAGAACGACACAGCCGGCGTTTGAGATGTTGTGGATTCATCAGTCCTGATGTTGCGCCCATCACAGGCTGCCACCGACCACTGGTTCCAACCCAAAAGCGGAGTGTATCATGTGACACATTTATTTGCGTTAAAGCCCTTTTTTCCAAAAATATTTTTTTGCAAAAACTCCTTGGATGGAAACCTGGCTACTGGCCCCACCTTCTTATGAGTGTCTCCACCTGTTTCTGTTTGTTACCTCTTTTCACAGGTGTTGCTAGTTTTGTCTGTAGAGTAAGAAGAAGCCCTCATATTAGGTCCTGTGTTGTTTTCTCTGGGTTTGCCATGCTAAATCTTTACTTGCTATAAATATACTGTGTTTTCATCAACACCATGATCACTGCCAAGTCATCGCTGCTGATTAATCACAGTGCTTTTAGTAGCATTAAATAGAAAAACTCATAGGCGGTCCAGATTATTTTACATTGGTGTATGGTTCCCAGCCTTGGCTTCAGACGCTACCCTGACCTTCACATTTTATGTTTTCCTGTGCCCCTTCAACACCCACTTTAATTCAGGAAAGGCTTGTTCATTAGTTGATTAGTTGGATCAGGTGTGGTCAGATTAGCATGGAAAACTCTAACATGTGCAAAGCAGGGTGGCTCCAGCACCAGAGTTTGGAAACATTGGTGGAGGCAATGTAAAATGTAAAACTTATTTACATAGTGTAAAATATGTACACACACACTGTATTTTTTATGAATAATTCTGTGATCCTCTTACCCAACCTGAAAAATCAATGCACTGAATAGCTAAATAGTAACTGATGGTTTGTTTTAACCACTAATGTTCATTACAAGCCACACAATGAGCCATACATTCCATCTGTCTACACAGCACTTCCACATCTATAGGCTCCATATTTGAACTTGGAGGATTATTCTTTAAAGCATTACAACAGGGTCCCGATGTGTTTGCAGCCTCTTCCTTCAAGAGATGCAGCACATGTGAGATTCTTCATTGATCCGGCTTCTAAGTATGGAAACAGATTTCAAGGCTGCGTGCTAGACAGCCGTCTTTCACTATGCTTAAATGTCACACTTCTGCTCTTAAATTGGAAAAATTCAAAATCTTTGGGCGTCTTATCTCCTTCCAGCACTTTTTCTGAAACTGACAAGATCTGAGCCGTGATGGAAATGAATGGCCAAGTCATCGTTTAAGGATGACAGCTGGTCTATTCTGATCAATTTAAACATAAAATCCTCACCATCCTTCCCTGGTGGTCCCACAGTCAATGCTATGCTCAGGGATTTAAAGGTGGGTTTACTCTTCGGAACCCATTTCGCTTAATGGGCAAAATCCCAGCACTGATTGAATCAGCGCTGGATTAGTCTACTTGGTGTTATTTCACTGCATGCTACATCAAGAGATTGATTGGAGACAGTACCTGGGGAGCTAAAACCCGGTGAACGCGATATTGGGAACCGTTTAATCACTGCCCTACCCCCTGCTTTTCTTTCCCATCGGCACTTAGCCCTTAACACCCAGGACAACGGCTGCAGTGAGTATTGACCAGTGCAGCACAGTGTCATTATAGGCATTCTCATTCCTCGAAAAAATGTTTTTTTATGTAACACCAAGCAGTCAAACATGTCACAGACAAACAAAATGTTCCCCAAAGTGGTTCCCCACATAAAAAGTCATGTCACATATGGGCAATAGAATCACATCATGGAACCTTCATGTTGAAGTAATGACACAATTACGCCTGTGCTGCAATAAGAATACAAGAGCAGCTATTCAATTTCAGCATAATCGATCATATTTGATCTTTCCATGCTCCACTGACGAATGAATTTTTGAATGAAACATATGTCAACAGAGTTCAATATCACATAACCAAATGGGATTTTTTAGCCCACAACTCAAAATCCCCACATTTAAAGCATTTTGCTTTCTCTGGGAGGGTAGGACGGCCCCCTTTCTCCCCACATTACTCAATGCTAGCCAGTGCTAACAGCATTCTTCTTTAAGTAGGAAGACATTATATTCGTTGAGTTTGAAAAGGTGAGTAAGTAGGTAAAGTGGCTACTTTTGTCATGCGTGAATACAGTGAGAACAGTGTGAAATTATTTCTCTGGGGAGCAGTGTGTGGGGATTTTTGATTTCAGGGGCAACTCCTTAACCACCAGGCCAGCAGCTGCCCTGAACGTTCCTTGTGGAGATGCCAGCGATTGAACCTGAGGCCTCCTACCGGCAAAGCATGTACGATTTATGGGACTTCTAACCATGTTCTAGTCTTCACCGCCCCAGTGTTGGTAGCACTGTGAGAAAGGGAAAGACGTAGCTGACGGCAATTAAACAGGGAGAAAAATGGCGCAACAAAGCTACATTTAGAGTGTGTGAATAATTACAATCTTTATTTAGCACGCATATAAAAAGATTGATCACGCATAGTTTTTTACCCAGTTTACTGGTGGTTTTTCTTATGTTCGCTAACAGACACTTTTACACCTTAAAATTACCCTCATTTTGAAAATTAAAGGAAAATGTGCCCAGATTAAAAATTACAGAATTTTCCCTCTACTTTTTTTTTAACTCGCCCCTTAAATAATAGGACCTCCTGAACTAATGGCTTAAATTGAAGATTAAGGGGTTTCACACTCATGCCTTCAATCCAATTTTAAGGTATACATTTTCACAAATGAACAGCGACTTAATTCAAATTATTTTAAGGAGAGAAAAATAAGGTGGGGTTAAGCACATTTTAAATCCATTGTGTATCCAAGTGTGTGCAATAGAGAGGTTGTCATTCCAAGAGATGTAGGCATTTTATGGTCTCCTGGACTCCTGCCCATGGACGGCTGTGGCATCTCCAAGGACTGAAATTGCAATTTCCTGACGATAAGGCAGCGGAGAGGTTACCGCCCCGAAGATTTCATGAATAATTCTTGGTAATTCTGATTGTTCTGATGCTTACTGATAGGTAAATGTAAATAAAAAAGGGTGGCTCTACACAATAATTCTGTCTGTATCCCCAACGACCCAACAAAGCCCCAAAATTATACAAAGCACTGTATGCTTTATACAGTAACTCATTAATGCTAAGGAACAGCCCTGCGTCGATGGTCCTAAAGGAATAGCCCACAAACTGCTAATGGTGTTAGCTTGAGGTCACGCACCAGAGGATCCAGTAGGAGCTAAACAAGCCTGAACAAGCAGGAGGCAACGTCGGTTATTGACCTGCAGAACGGTCAGGAGCACTTAGCAAGCGCAGGGCACTCCTCCCTGGCCATACAGTCGTCGCCTAGCGACTGGACACACGAAGGCGACCGCAGTCAAGGAGCTTTCTGAGCGAAGTAAACAAGTCCCTTAAACACGAGACCACAAACACATGAATCCATGCCAACCGAGGGGCAGGGAAAGTGGTGCAGAGTGGTTTGCTGGTCCAAAGGAAAACAAATATGTCAAAAAAACATTTTAAGTGTTAAAATCAAAATGCAATTTGCAAACAGGATTGTGCCATTTTAATGCTTCTAACTGGCAGCGAGCAACAGGCAAGTATAATTACATAAATCAGCTTTGGATCAAACATTGTGTTCTCATTGTAACAACCTTATTCCAAGAAAACCAAGAACAAACACAATCAAGGCTGATGCGTTACTGACAAATAAAACAGCAAGCCCACTCTAATAACAGCCCACGTACCCGTAAGGCACCAGTGTCCAGCAAAGCCAATAAAGCAGAAAAGCCTGACATGGTAAGACAAAATCCTTGCATCGCCACCAATATACTTCTGCAAGGACTCACAGCAGCATTGGGAGAGCAAAGCAAATATGAGCCATCAGCCTTTACCGAATTCATTTAGCAAGCAGGTGAAACTCAAGGTTACCTGAAATGAGAAAACTCTCAGAAGTCCCGACACACACTGCATCCATATCTTACCTTTAACACTCTGGCCACGCTCTGCTTCCAGAGCTGCTTCCTAAAAGAACGGGACATCCCAGCTCAGTATCTCAGGTCTCTTCCACTCAAACACAGTCACCAGCTCTGGCTGAAGCCAGGACATGAGAAAGCGTATGGATTTCTTGCACCTTGCTTGTAAACACTACCTGACCTACCAGGGCTCGTTAGAGTCTCCCATAAACTACTCAAACAACATAAAGACAAGCCTGGAGCCATAGCACCGGAGCTTCAAGGCCTAAAAATCAATCTTCAGCTTATCATAAAAGCAGCTTCCCTCAAAGTCTTTGAGGGGAATGACATTACGCTCGCCTGAATAAAGCTGTTTAATCCAGTCTTTGTCTGAGAACCGGTGACCCCTCTGAATATTTACATGAGGCTCAGAGCTGTGTACTCAGCCTTTGTAGGTGGCGGTACACAAAGCAAGATGCGAAGAAAAAAAAGTCTTCCTGACTCCTTTCACCCTTTCAACCAGCATGCGACTGCTCAGAGAGATGCACCTATCTTGCATTGTGCACCATGTTTTGTCAAGAAATGTAATTTCGCAGCAAGCACTGCCAGGAAGATAAAGTATTTTCTCTATAAGGAAGCGGAAGGAGCTTAAATAACAAACAGGCCTACTTGAAGAATGTTCATAATCTTACTATAGACACGCTATAGAAACAGAGCGAGGAACAAATTTGCCGTTTTGAGTGCGGGCTCAGAAGAGCGCAACACAGAGCATTTATTATTCATCAAAGCAGAGTTTTATTTAGTCACATATTTCTGCTGAGGCCGAGTTTTGACCAACTATTATATACGGCAATGCGACTACGGATCCAATCTCGGTTAGATAACAGCATAGGAAAAAAAGGTCATTTCCACACCAAATTCAAATCCATTTCAGTTGCATTTTATATGAATAGCTCTTAACACTAAAGCAGCTTTCAAGAAATACGAGTCCGAATCCATAATGATCATGCCGAAGGTCGTAGTGGCAGGAAAAGCCCCCTCAAGCAGAAATGTATGAGGAAACACTGAGAGGAACCAAGAATAAAAAGTAAAGAAACCCATTGTCCAATGAAAAACACGTTCACAAGAGATCAAAGAGAATAAAGATCCATCAGATAAATCAGTGTGGAACACATCTAGGAAGTGAGAACACTGCAGGTAGGAAGTTCGTATGAGGATACAGTGAGATTGAAAGAACATGGAAAGAGTGCTGCTGTTCCTTCAACTTGCCTTCTTGACAAGACATCCAATGAGGGTTATAAATTTGGAATGCAAGGGTTCTGCTTACCTTGTTCTGAAAGTCAGGTTGAGTGTGTAGCATCTCTGCCTTAAACGCTGCCAAGTTCTCTGATAATCCCCTTCTTAATTAATATTACAGTCCCTGATATCATAGTCCAACTGCAGCTAAACACCGGGAGCTGTAAGCCAAGCTAACCCTCTCAGACCATGACACCTTTTTCACTCCTCACCAGCTCCTCAGACACCCAAATGGTATTTGGTTACCACCTGTCTGCTTGGTAATCAAATGATGAGGCCCTGTTGTCCTCTCACATTTCAGATGCTGGATGAGGGACTGAATGGAGTATTGTTGTTAAGGTAACAACTCCAGAAGCTTCTGGCCCAAGGAGCCCAAGGATATGAAGGCTCCATTCAATGCATCACCTCTGTGAACTTTGGCATTCGGGCCAAACCTTCTCGATACACATGAAGAATGGTTTCTTAAATGCTCAAAGCCTTCAGGGATCCACCTGAGAAGGAGGTTAATAGCGCAGGGCTGCATGAATATAAATGCCCTGTATGCTAACGGCCTGAAACTAGGTTGCAAGTAATTGCTTTAGAGTTCAGGGAAATGGAGTGTGGAATTGAGTAGGAGGTGAAAACTAGCCTATGCCCTGCAGTTAAACTACTCCAACTGGTCAAAATACAGGCATACCGCTCTTCAGATCCTCAAAACACCACAATCCTGCCAACAGCAAGTTGTGTATGGAGTTTTAAGCATCACACATTGCTTCAAGACCCCTAATGATCAGGCCAAGTGAGATCTTGTTAGGAAAAACACTGCCGCCTGCCACTCTGAAAGAAGCTTCTCTGCTATTTCTATCAGTATTTCTGAATTACAGTCATTTTTTTAGTGTAAGGTCTGAAAACAAATTCCTAGGTGGGCTGGTGCTACAACTAACACCCCCCCCCTTCCTAGACACTCCCTCCAACAGCAAACTGAAAAGATTGAGGGAAAATAATATGAGCAAAAACATTTTCTTTACAAATAAATTCTCTTTACAAATAGATGAATAATAATCACTTTATTTTCACCTGGAAAATAAAGACTGTGTAACTGAAAGGCTCCAATTAAAAACAGACAAGGCTCAAATAAAAAAAGAGTCTAGAGTGTGCAATACCACCTCGAAATGTGTTATTATTCATGTTGGATGTTCAGACTTTCTTCTTTTTGGAAAACCCATAAAGTTTCACATTTAATGCGTTCGTCATTTCTTATATTTTAGCCCAGGGCAAGAAGGCCTTGTGAGATTCCAGTGGGTGACAATAACCCCATTCTCTTTAAAGCTCAGGCAGAAAATTCTAGCCGAAAATCTATATGTTGATTCTCCAACCTTTTCTGGATCATCAGGCAAGCCATCACACTTCACACTCGACTGAAACTCCAGCAGAGGAAAGGCTTTTATTTCTGGTGTCTTTCAGAAGCCGGTGTCTGATGTTCCACACAGAGGCCAATTAAGAGTGCTCAAATGGTGGTGGTGACGTCCATGCGTGATCACACAGCAGCACAGGTCCCTGCAGAGTGCCGCATCGACTGCTGCATTTGATACTCGGAGACTGATTGTGAAGTTTTGCATTTAAAAGCAGTTATAGCATCAATATTTCACCGAGTCGTGGCTGATTTTCCTGCAGCAAGCTGCCTCTTAGTGAGGGCGCGTGTAACTGGAGACCCCTACTGAATTATGCAGAGCCTCAGAGAGATGGCTCTCCTGCAGGAGAAGAGAAACACAGGCCTACAATCACACACGCGCACACACACACACACACACACACACACACACATACCCACACACACAGAAATGCAAACAGCTGCCCACATACCAATATCTCTATACACACAGACACACAAATAAAGATGGAAAGACGCAAACACCCACACCCTATAACTCTCAGCATACACACACACACACACACACACACACACACAACCCCACACCAATCTCAACCCCCACCCAGGTCTCACACAGACAAACACAGCCACCCACACAGGTGTGTATTACTGCCTTTGTTGGGTTTCCTTGATCGTCTGTATGGCTGTATGTAAAAGCAGCTGTGCTTAATGCTTTGTCTCTTACCTTAAATTAAGTCTGGAATCAAACTGGACCCTTTTATCTTATTAGTTCAGGATGATTTACTTTATGATCTCATTTTAATGACAAATTTCCTGTAATTGTTGATCAAAGTGTGGTGTCTTTTGGCCTCGAAAAAGTCTTTTTTTGACATCACTGTGCAGCAGTCGCCAAAAAAAAAAGGCTAACCAAACATCATCACCTCCGGCCTCAGCTAGACAGTGTCAGATAACATGTTTCACTTTTTATCCATTCGGGTTTTCATGTCAAAGCTTTACGGCCAATCAGATTCAAGTCTCTGAGCGCAGAACAAGGTGAAGAAAAGACAAATGGACAAACGCAGGAGGAAGTCAGAGGGCAGTGCAAAAATGAGCAATCAAGATGCTGCAGAGGGTAAGTGATGCCAGGTCTTATACCATAAGAGGTAAATCTAAGACTCATAATCTCAGGGACCTCACAGCAGCCAGCGTTCACAGACAATCTAATCACGCCTTACTACACTCACCTTCCTTTGACCTTCCCTTCCCTTCCACAGCAGTACAAGGAGTTGCTGGTCTTACCAACCCTAAATATTGCAGTCTGAGTCGATACTGACTGAAAAATCCTGCCATTGACATCTACATTTCTATCTTTGTCCCTGAGTGAAATCCTCCTTATGAACTAGCACTGCCTGAATCACATTATGTAGGCTCCCAATGAGCACATTCATTACAACAGTTAGAGAAACCAGTAGAACTTTTTCATATAAAGCCCCCAGTTTCCCAGCCTTACAGTCTGTATTCAGTTCCCCGAAGTGTTTTATAAGTCTTGGTTAAAAACCCACTTGTCTAGTCTTGGGTCGGGTCATTTATTTTCCTTTTAGATGTGAAGTGGAATGAATAAAAGCTTGGGCTACTTTACTCTACATATATCATTGTGTAGCTTAGGCTATTTCACCCACAAATACCCTCAAGTGGAGGTAAAATTATTCTTATCAAATTTTGTCTAAAGTAATCGAAACTGTATGGACAAAAGTATTGGGCCACCTGTATCTCAGGGTTTGGGCTAGGCCCCTTACTTTCAGTGAAGGGCAGTCTCAATACTTAATAACAGTGCCAGCGTCAAGTGCCGGCATTCGAAGGCATTGCCCCCCTACCGAGTCATCACACCCCCTATACACCTTCCAGTGTTGCTCATATGAATGTAGTTCATATTAATATAGACCCATAGTCAGTTAGATGCCAGCCCGGCAGATCCACTCTGACACTGGCCCTGTATTTCCACATACAAGAACATTTTGGACAACACCATGCTTCCAACTCTGTGTAAACAGTTTGGGGAAGAACCTTTTCTATTCCTTCATGACTGTGCCCCAGTGCTCAAAACAAACTCTGTACAGATATGAGTTTAGTGTGGAAGAACTTAACTGGTCCACCCAGAGCCCTGACCTCAACTCCATCCAACATCTTTGGGATGAACTGGAACAGAGATTGTGAGCCAGACCTTCTTGTCCAACATCAGAGTCTGACCTCATAAATGTTCAACAGAATGAATGGGCACAAATTCCCACAGAAACTCCAACATTTTGTGGAAAGCCCTCCAAGAAGAGGGGAAGCAGCTGTAAAGAGGGGACAAACTCCATATTAAAGTCTATGTATTTGAATGCAATGGCATTAAAGTCCCTGTTGGTGTAATGGTCAGTCGTCCCAATACTTTTGTCCATATAGTATACTTAGTTGCCTGTTCTATTGTAAGGTAACTAAAGCCAGGCCTCGTCATGGCCAGGTTAACTCTTCCCAGCAGACAGGTGGGATCTCTTCACAGCAGGAAGTAACTACACATTTGCCCCTGCCTTAGACAGTAAATATGAACTTAAAATGCGCAGATGCTGGCAGCCCTGTAGCCGTGATTACACAGCTGGCAACTGCAGGATGTTCAATCACAAAACTCTGTTTCTGCACAATCATGACATCTGGACTTCCAGAAGTATCGGCAGAACCACATAAGACCGAAAAGATATTGCATGAACATGTTTGGAGAGTGACAGGTGGCATCAACAGAAATCCTTTCTACAGCTAAAGCACTTGATTGGCTTAACAAACACAACTGTCTTTCATCTGTGGCTTGTTGAAGAATGAGAGAAATAAGTAGTTACAATTGGTTTGTAATCAAGTGCATGCATCATAAATATGGAATGGACCACTCTCTCACTATTTTGCTTTGGCTTTCACTTTGGAACTTTTTCTATTAGGGTGTTTTTACTCAAGGTTCAAACAAAAGTTAATGTTTTTGTTGCACTGGACAGATTCGATACAGTTCATTTTGGTTTCACATTGCAGTTTTGAACACACACAAAAGAACTTGACACACCTCCAGCCTGTCATCATCACCTGTGTGGGTTGATGCTGGACTGGTGCAGCAGGACTGGAACACATTTTTGCGCGCAGTTGACCACTCTGTCTTCACATTTCAATTTTATTTTAAACCATTTTCTCAAAACATTTTTGTAGCTCTTATGCTACATATCCTCCAGCGTTTACAGGCACATGCCAGGTGTGTATTTATTGTAAGTCCATTTTGAGAACCTATAGCAGAGGATGCTTATTTTGCATGTCAGTCAAAAAACCCTTTCCAGTAACAGCAGGCAGCTCCTGACTACTTAAAAGGCCAAAATGCACCAGACTAAGCTGGAATGGCACATAACCTCACATAACTCTATTTTTACACTTGGCTTGCTTAAAGTCCCCAAATCTTGCCAAACTTCAATCGGTTGTAGATCTTTTTGTGCTGGACTCTTAAACGTTGGAACTCCCTCCCTAAGGACTCTGCAATGCTTCCTCTCTTGCTTCCTTCAAAACCGTATTAAAATTTTCTCTTAGTGTTTTGCCTCTTCTTTTAATTCTTGATTCTGCTTCCTGTTTGATCTTTCTTGTAAGTAATGCTGTTGTAATTTGCCCTGTTTAATGTTTTGTCTACTACTGTCTGTTGCACATTATTTGTAAAGCAACCCTGAGTTTGAGAAAGGTGCTATAAAAAAAAGTAATTATTATTAATATTAATTTGGCTTGAATGCATATTTGTGCAGTGAACTCCAGAAACCTTGTGTACTATGATATACATTTATCGAAGATGGGTGAATTCAATGCGTCACATTTGTACATAATTATCACAATAATATTTGCCATTTTTAAAAGGACGTTAGATAAAATAATTCGATACTGTTTGGACAGTTTATGGTTCAAAACAAAACTGGTACCACAGCGGCCCGTTGGGGGGCAGCAGCCTACGGGTTAAAAAGCACTGACACGGCGTATTATGACAGCTTGACTTTGTAGCTCAGCACAGTTTGGGAATGTCAAAGTGACATAACTCTATCAAAGAGACACAGCTTGCCAAGTGATGCCGGCTGGGAAAGGGAACAATGTGTGGTGAGCACATCAAAAAGCTCTCTGCTGCATCGCAGCTTCACCATAACATGAATAATCTGACATACACTGTGTCCAAAAGTATCCAGACACTCTCTCTAGGGAGTGCTGCCACAGGTTCCACTGCACACATAACTCTGTGTAGGAAAGCCGATAGAAAGAGATGTTCTGGAGCAGCTGCAAGCATCTCCATGCTGTCAGAAACGTTACCTTTCTTCAACTTTCTGTATTCCTGATCTGTGTTTAAGGCTCTGGGTTTCTCTCATATAATATTAGAATTAGAATCTGTTATATGTAACCATGACAATATTTATGACTGAGGGGGAATCATGTTCTCCTGCTCAGATCACTGCCTGCTTGCTAAATGCTTTGGCGACTTGAATGTGTTTGTGAAATAAATATGACTCTCGGCTGAATCACCAAGTAATGGGTGAAGTAAACAATATAACTTAGTTTATATGTGACCTGATCTGGCAAAATGAGTCACAGTGACCCAAAATTCAAAATTTGGGATCATAAGATGAGAAAAATAAGCTTTAAAATGATATCTTGGTCAAAGCTGTATCTTAAACAGTTGTCAAGTTACAGTCGTTTGAATGATGGTAGCACAGCACCATTTTCCAACTGAAAAACCGTTTTTGTCAGTTTTTTGTTGATATCTTTAACAATCCATAGCATTCAAAGAGATGCACCCAGTATTCAACAACAACA
>JBBPDC010000007.1:22067161-22095157 GCA_037974485.1 Hemigrammopetersius urotaenia | reverse complement strand
GTGTGTGTGTGTGTGTGTGTGTGTGTGTGTGTGTGTGTGTGTGTGTGTGTGTGTGTGTGTGTGTGTGTGTGTCGTAGGTGCTGGGTTGGATTCGTAATGGCGAGTCCATGCTGAACGCCGGCCTGATAACGGCCAGTTCACTCCAGGAGGCTGAACAGCTTCAGAGAGAGCATGAGCAGTTCCAGCACGCCATTGAGGTGCTCTAACCACACCTACACACTCTCACAAACAGAAACGTCCACATTTAAATTACTTGTTACCTTTTAATGTGCTTTTTTCACTGCCACACATTAATGTCCGTTCATGACCGCATCCACGCAATGAGGAAAAGCAGCCTTAACAAACTAGAATTGAATTGGGCTTAGAATAGCTGAGCTGACCTGACTGACTTAGTAAATCATTATTCATTAATCTTTTCAGTGCCTGTAGACAGTGTCCTTTAGAAAGACAGTCACACTTATATACTCATGCGATTATTAACTCACGTTTTTGCCAGTATGACATTTATAATTTCACATTTAGTATTTTTGCAGGAACTACAGACGCATTGTAACGTTATTATAGCTATTAGTGACTGTTTTGGTTCATTTTTGCTGTTTAAAACATTTCCACACTGTATCTCATCTCAGATAATTTACACCATTTTTTATAGCCATAAAACTATTCAGTGACCCCTTGTGCCTTGAGAACAGGGGCTTTGTCATTCTAGAAGAGACCACTCTCTTCAGTTTTGAAAATTGCATTGATTTGCAATGACCTTTTCCTCTAAGGGGACCCAGATTGTGCCAAAAAATGTCTCCCACAGCATAATAGAACCACTAGACCCCTCTCATTTTATATACAGACGAGTACCATTCTCTTTACACCAAATATGCACTCTCCCCTTTATGGAGAAAACAGTGAAGGATGAGCCATCTGACCATATCACTGTTTTCCACATCTCTATTAATCAGAGCCTGTGGTCTGCGGGACACCACTGATCACTCAGGTGGTCTTTAATCTTTGTAATGAGGGGGTTATGCTCTTCATGCACACTATAATATTCCTCTGTATGTAGTTGCAGTCAGATCACATCCTGCAGTGGCATTCTCAGTCACTTGAGAAACTGTTGTATCACTAGCGTCATGATCACTGAATGTGCCCTTTCCACCACAGCAATCAACCCTCATTTAGAGCCACTTAGATCATTTCCTTTTGACCATCTCGATCCACCAAAATCACCAAACTGATTCAGGTCCTCAAGAGCCAGAATTCCCCTCGTCTGATGTAATGGGATGCACTGGTCTCTTTCTCCTTTCATTTCGTCTTTCACTTTCTTTATCCCTTCTCTCTCTTCCTCTATTTCCCTCTCTCTGTAGAAAACTCATCAGAGTGCCTTGCAGGTGCAGCAGAAAGCAGAGGCTCTGCTGCAGGCTAATCACTATGACATGGATATGATCCGGGACTGTGCCGAGAAGGTGGCGTCTCACTGGCAGCAGCTTATGCTGAAGATGGAGGACAGACTCAAGCTGGTCAATGCCTCGGTGGCCTTCTACAAAACCTCTGAACAGGTGAGCTATCAGGCATCAGAATCAGAGCCAGAAACATTTACAGATCCTGGAGGAAACTGCACAGACACACAATAGAAAAGAAAAGAGAACGTCAGAATAAATCCAATCAAAAATTTGCAGAGAAAATCTCAATATGAAATGCATTATACACAGATGCTGTATATAAATACTATAGATAAGTAACTTTACTATAGATAAGCACCTTTTCAACAGTTAAATGAATAACAATAACAATAACAAAAATAGTGCTTAAGAGTCTGTTATTGCATGTGGTAGAGATCAGTAGCACCTTAAGTTATGTTCATGTTAGTAGTTATATTCACATGGGAAGACTACCACACATTGCCCTGAGGATAATGTTTTAGCACCTGAAAAGAACAAGAGGCAAAGTGAACAGCATGTGTTAGAGATTGGAGCAGGAGAAGCAAGAAAGGGCTTTTATATAAGCAGTAGGAAATGTTTGTGTGTGTGTGCATTTCTGACATTTCTGTGTGTCTGTTACAGGTGTGCAGTGTGTTGGAGAGTCTGGAGCAGGAGTATAAGAGAGAGGAGGACTGGTGTGGAGGTAGTGATAAGCTCGGGCCAAACTCGGAGAGCGACCATGTCACTCCTATGGTCAGCAAGCATCTGGAACAGAAGGAGGCTTTCCTCAAGGTACAGTATACACTGTATCATCACTCTGACCTGATACTGAACACATGTTGTTTTGATTGGCTACAAAAATGAATTGTTTGACTGGTCATCCTTTATTTAGTTTTTTTTTTATTGTGGATGTTAGTGTGCGTGTGTAAAAGTATCAAACCTCCCTCGTTTTTGCTAGGCATGCACCTTAGCCCGGCGCAACGCTGACGTCTTCCTCAAGTACCTGCACAGGAACAGCGTGAACATGCCGGGCATGCTGGCCCAGATCAAAGCTCCCGAACAGCAAGTCAAGAGTGAGGACTTTCACAACATTCACAAAGCATGATTTGACAACATTGCACAACAATAACAACTCAAAAATTATGAATAATTTCGGGCTTGACTGTATATATATATATATATATGTGTGTGTGTGTGTGTGTGTGTGTGTGTGTGTAGATATTCTGAACGAACTGCTGCAGAGGGAGAACAGAGTTCTACATTTCTGGACCATGAGAAAGAGGAGGCTTGACCAGTGCCAACAGTATGTTGTGTTTGAACGCAGCGCCAAACAGGTCAGTAACATGCACAATTTACTGTACGGTACACTTTCTGTACAATACACTTTACTGTACACTTTACTGTACTGTACACTTTACTGTACACCTTACTATACACTTTACTGTACTATGCACTTTACTGTACTATACACTTTACTGTACTATACACTTTACCGTTCACTTTACTGTACTATACACTTTACTGTACTGTACACTTTACTGTACACTTTACTGTACTAAACACTTAACTGTACTATACAATTTATTGTACTATACACTTTGCTGTACTGTACACTTTACTGTACTGTACACTTTACTGTACTATACACTTTACCGTTCACTTTACTGTACTATACACTTTACTGTACTGTACACTTTACTGTACACTTTACTGTACTAAACACTTAACTGTACTATACAATTTATTGTACTATACACTTTGCTGTACTGTACACTTTACTGAACTATACCTTTATTGTACACTTTACTGTACTATTCGCTTTACTATACACTTTACTGTACACGTTACACTCTACTGTACTATACACTTTACTGTACACTTTACTGTACACTTTACTGTACTATACACTTTACTGTACACTTTACTTTACACTTTACTGTACTAAACACGTTACCGTACACTTTACTGTACTATACATTTTACTGTAGACTTTACTGTACTATACAGTTTACTGTACTATACACTTTAATGTACACTTTAGTGTACACTTTACTATACACTGTACTGTACTATACACTTACCTGTGTTACCGTACTATACCTGTGTTACCTTGACCATGTTAAGAAAGGGGGCATTACAAATATAGTTGCAGTTACCACTTTTTTATTGTAATACATTTAGCAGATGCAAATTTTAGACAAGAAAAAGATAACTCTGTAGTAGACAGAGTTTAAAACATTCTGAATGAATGAAAGCATTCCTGTTTGAAATTAGTTTATCTGTTTACGTGCAGTATTCTAGTCAGTGCACTGGAGTGCACTGGACTGTCTGGACAACAGCCTTGAAATGTAGCAGGTGGAACGTTTGTGTTTGGTTTGAAACAGCTTCAGGCCACAGAGGCTATGTATGTAGCAGCAGTGTGGCAGCATGGACTCAGTGAAACTGAGAGTCCTGTAATAAAGTCCAGCGATGTCTTTCAGGGTTTGCGGTTGTCTGTGCTATTTGATTGATGTGTGTTACCTTGCCTCAACATAGTTGTAACAGACACAGTTGCAAGGCTTTTGAGTAATACAAAAATACAACATGGACAAAAGTATTGAGACACCTGTTTTTCAGGCTTTTGGCTAGGCCCCTTACTTCATGCAAGGGACAATGTTAATGCTTCAACATACCAAGACATTTTGGACAATGCCATATTTCCATCTTTGAGGGCACAGCTTGGGGAAGAACCTTTTCTATTCCAGCATGATTATGTCCCAGTGCACAAAGCATGCTCCATAAAGACATTACAGATGTGTTCGGTGTAGAAGAACTTGATCCAACGCCATTGGGATGAACTGATGAACAGAGATTTTAAACCAGACCTTTTCGTCCAACATCAGTGCCCGAACTGATAAATGCTTTACAGAATGAATGGGCACAAATTCCTACAGAGACTCCAACATCTTGCGGAAAGCTTTTCAAGAATAGTGGTAGCTGTTATGGCTGCAAAGGGGGGCCCAACTCCATATTAAAGTTAATGCAGTTTCATTAACGTCCTTGATGGTATGATGATCAGGCGTCCCAATACTTTTGTCTATGCAGTGTGTGAGTGTATTAATGTGTATGTATGTATAAACTAGTGCTGGGCCGTTAACAGCGTTAACGGGGCGAGATTCTTATCACGCGATAAAAAAATATCGCCGTTAACTGCATGCTAATGGTTGCTTAGCAACGACAGACGCCAAGATTCCAATGAGATTAACGGCGTTAAAAAAAATTATCTATGCCCACCTCTAGTATAAACATACACTCATAGTATAATAGTATATAGTAATAGTAATATACAATCATCCTTACATCTATACTTTTAGCTTAGTAATACGTCTGTTGATAGCAATTACCATTAGTAAAACGACAAGTAAACTACAACTGTTTTGCACTGGGGCTCATAACATTTGACTTTCACTACCATCTCTAGAGCAGATATTATTTTAGTGGTAGACTATTCTCAACACACTGATATGGAAGTGGCATGATAGTGTGTGTGGTGCTGATTCAAGATTTTCATGGTTGAGGGTGGCACCCAGAAAATATCCAGCACACTCACACTTTACTGTACACTTTACTGTACTATACACTTTACTGTACACTTTACTGTACTATACACTTTACTGTACACTTGACTGTACTATACACTTTACTGTACACTTTACTGTACTATACATTTTAACGTACACTTTAATGTACACTTTACACTTTACTGTACTATACACTCTACTGTACACTTTACACTTTACTGTACACTTTACTATACACTGTACTGTACTATACACTATACCTGTGCTACCTTGACCATGAAAGGGGGCACTGAAAATATAGTTGTAGTTACCACTTTTTTATTGTAATACATAGCAGATGCAAGAAAAGGATAACTCTGTAGAAACACCCAGAAAAGATCCAGCCAGAAACTGACCACTGATGAAAGACTAGAGGATGGTGAACACAAACCATACATCAACAGATGGGACACAGTCTCTAAATGCACGCAGCAAGTTGGAGCTTTGGGGAGGAAAGGTTTCTAATAAAGTGTGAGTGTGTTTTCCTTTAGAGAGTGGATGGATTGGCAGTGCTGTGTGATTGTGTAGATACAGTGAGAGCTATGCTGTGGGGTATGTTCAACATGAGAATCATCTCCACACAGCTACAATTACTGACCCTGTTCTTAAGCCCTGCAAAATTATAGTGCAGCAGCTTGCTCCCGTCTGCCTGTTTATGTGTTTAAAGCTTTAGTGTGCTTACGCTACTCCATAACAAGACCTTTTCCTTACTGTCGACATCAGCCTGCGGCGCGGGTGAAATTAAAAGAATGGGAACAGTCCGGCTGAGCGTCTGAAGACCTCTTGCTCCCTCTTGTGGAGAGACACTCTCATTTTCTCTCTTTTTTCATGTCTTACTGTCTGTTTATCGCTATTTATTTATTTGTTGTGTTTCATTGGAGGAGTAAATTCCCCCAACTCCCAGTTCCATGACTCATCTTATTATGTTTTCACGGTTATTTTAAAATGTGGAAAAAGAAAGATATATAGATGGATGGATGGACAGATACATAGAAGGATGGATAGATGGATAGATAGTTGAGTGGATGGATGGATAGATGAATGAAAGGATGGATAGATGGATGGATGGATGAAAGGATGGATGGATAGATGAATGAAAGGATGGATGGATAGATGAATGAAAGGATGGATGGGTAGATGAATGAAAGGATGGATGGGTGGATAGATGAATGAAAGGATAGATGGAAGGATAGATGGATGGATGGATGGATGGATGAAAGGATGGATGAAAGGATGAATGGATAGATGGATGAAAGGATGAATGGATAGATGAATGAATGAAAGGATGGATGGATGGATGGATGGATAGATGAATGAAAGGATGGATGGATGGATGGATGGATAGATGAATGAAAGGATGGATGGATGAAAGGATGAATGGATAGATGAATGAAAGGATGGATGGATGGATGAATGGATGGATGGATAGATGAATGAAAGGATGGATAGATGGATGGATGGATGGATGGATAGATGAATGAAAGGATGGATGGATAGATGAATGAAAGGATAGATGAATGGATGGATGGATGGATGGATAGATGAATGAAAGGATGGATGGATGGATAGATGGAAGGATAGATGGATGGATGGATGGATTGATTGATTGATTGATTGATTGATAGACTGACAGAGAGAGAGACAGACAGACAGACAATGTGAAAGCACTGAATTAAGAATGTCGTTCTGTCTGTGTGCAGGCCCTAGAGTGGATCCATGACACGGGTGAGTTTTATCTGTCCACACACACGTCCACGGGCTCCAGCATCCACCATACTCAGGAACTGCTGAAAGAACATGAGGACTTCCAAATCACAGCCAAGGTGTGTGTGGTGTACATGTTTTGTATTCTCCCCATGGTCTGTACCGTGGGATCAGTGGTAGGATATAAACAATGGCAACAATGAAACAATAAAGGAAATACGAAAATATGTTGCTGTACTTTAGGAAGAGATCTGACTCTTCACACGCAGAATCTTCATCAGACAGTATAAAGTTCTGAGCCACAGAAGACTGTAGACTGACTTGTTAAGTATTCTAGGCCTCAGTCTGATTGAAGCATGTACTGTAGCTAATTATCATAAAGCTAGTGACAAATAAACATTTTCTCATATTTTGGAGCAGGATTTCTCTTCTTACCCAGACAACTTAAGCCCTAACTCAACTAGGCCAATAGGAAACAAGCTGATGGGCGTTCCTATTGGACAGTCCTTAACTTTAGGCTAACTTTAGGTTTTCTGGCTAACTGAAAAATCCTCCTTGGTGAAATACCAGATAGCTGTGATTGGACAACAATTATCCCCAAGCTTAGTAGGGTGCTGTGATTGGACTGTGAATGTTATTGTATCTTATGAACTAGTGAGAATTCAGCATTGATTCCGCAAAATGCACGTCCTCAGTGCAAACTGTTATTCAGTTAAGAGGTCATCGAAACAACATAATGAAGGCTTTCCATGAATCAGTAATGAATGTTTTCATTGTCCCAGGAATGAATGTTGTGATTGCTTTCGGTCACCATAGTGTAATGCTTAAATTAGTAAGTTATTCTGAGAGATTAGTCTGCAGAGTAGTTGTTTGGAAAAGCTGCAATCTGTATCAGACCAAACCATACGTTATAATTTTCATTACTGGAAATCACAGTCTCTCTCTCTCGCTCTCTCTCTTTCTCTCCATCTCTCTATTTCGCTCCCTCCCCCTCTCTCTCTCTCTCTCACTCTCTCTTTCTCTTTCTCTCTCTCTCTCTCTCTGCATCTCTCTCTCTCTCTCTCTCTTTCTCTCCCTCTCTCTCTCTCTCTCTCTCTTTCTCTCCCTCTCTCTCTCCATTTCTCTCTTTCTGCATCTCTCTCTTTCTCTCTCTATTTCTCTCCGTCCCTCTCTCTCTCTCTCTTCCTCTCTCTCTCCATCTTTCTCTCTTTCTCTCTCTCCATCTCTCTCTCTTTCTCTCTCTCTCTCCATCTCTCTCTATTTCTCTCTGTCTCTCGCTCTCTGCCTCTCTCTTCGTCCATGTCTCTCCAGCAAACTAAAGAGCGGGTGAAGCTGCTGATCCAGTTGGCGGATGGTTTTTGTGAGAAGGGCCACGCCCATGCCAGCGAGATCAAGAAATGGGTCACCTCAGTGGACAAGCGCTACCGGGACTTCTCACTCCGCATGGACAAATACCGCTCCTGCCTGGAGAAAGCGCTGGGCATTTCGTCCGATTCCAACAAGGTGGTGAGTGCGTATGTGTGTCTGTGCATGCGTTCGTGTCTATTCAGTTATGAAGACGTGAGGATGCTCTGTAGATATGAGAGTGTGGAACTGGGTAAGGGCCTACATCCTGGGCCTGAGAGTTTAGGAGATAAATGAAATGACTTAGGACCTAAACGACCAACAAAAGTGTGTGTGTTTAGATGACTTGGTCAAAGAAGAGTTTAACAGTTTAGAATGCGGGGTTTGAGGTGAGGGCCCTGACCGGGTTTTTTTGTTTTACTCAGAGCAAAGATTTGCAGCTGGACATCATCCCGGCCAGCGCCCCCGGAGCAGAGGTCAAACTCCGAGACGCCAACCATGAGCTCAACGAAGAGAAACGCAAGAGCGCCCGCAGAAAAGAGTACGTCCGCTACTCTCCCCCCCACCAGTACACACACAAACACGCAGAAAGCGAACCAGTAAAGAACAGTCCTGAAATAGATGCGCTACTGTAAAAGCAGCTCAAAGGCAGTCCACAAAACACGGACACGTATAATTTTCATTTTTCGTTCTTGGCAGAGGATCCGACCGCACCAGTTCTGTTTTCCTGAAGCACTTTTTAAAGACACTGACAGAAAAGCCTACTGCTGTGTGCTTGTCTGCCTGTACAGGTTCATAATGGCTGAACTGATTCAGACGGAGAAGGCCTATGTGCGAGACCTGCGGGAGTGTATGGATGTGAGTAGAACTGTTGGATACATGTTGGTACCTAAGGCACTGAAATGGGAGGTGTCCCAATGTCCACTTCACATGACCTAATGGGTTTCAAACGGATAGCATTTAGCTAATACTTTTAATACTGTTTAATGGTGATCTAAGATGCACTCTACTTTAAAACTCCATTTCTTCATCTGTTACATTTATTAGGTTTGATCTACAGTTTATAAAAGATGCCACAAATGATTTTTTGAGTCATGCCTTTAGTACCCCAAAGAACCATATTTATAAGTGAGCCTGTAAGTAGCCTTTTTTTAACCAAAAAAAGTTCATAATGTAAAGTTTCTTCCTTGAACCTTGAACTTTTTATTATCTGAATGATAATAAAATAATAATCTGAATGATAATAAAATAAAAAAATAAAAAGGATTCTTCAGATTTGTGACATCTCTGTTACAAAAATGGTTCGTTTAAGAAGTTATTAATGATATTTTAAATACGCTCCTGTGCAAAGGCTGATTGTACAGCCAGCAGTCAGCTTCTGACTACAGGGCTGATGTTGACTAGGTATTATTTGTGTACTGGACAGGTCTCAACACAGCAGTGATACTGAAATGATGGTGGAGTGGTAGAGTGCCTGGACTTGGTGTGATTGTATCAGGCACAGCTGTTGTTGTTAGACCTCGCGGTGTTGCTGGAGCTCTAACACACATCAGTGTCACTGCTAGGTTGAAAGTGATCATCGAAAAAATATCCAGCCAAGAGCAGCGCTGGGGTCAGAAACTGACCACTGGAGGCAAACCTATGAGAAGAGTCGGTGTGTGTGTACCACAGCCAGACTGAAACAAGCCCCTTTTTGTTACAGACGTACCTTTGGGAGATGACCAGTGGAGTGGAGGAGATTCCTGCAGGAATCGTCAACAAGGAGCACATCATCTTCGGCAACATGCAGGACCTCTATGAGTTCCACCACAAGTCAGTGGTCATCTTTGCCGCTCTGTTGCCTGGAAAATGCCTCGTTTCCCCTCACATTTATGTTTCTTTTGTTTAAACTCTTAGGTGGACTGAACCAAAGAAGAAAGGAGAAACAGCAGAACCAACAGAACAAAAACTATGCAATTATATTAGTGGTGGGCATAGATAATTTTTTTAATCTAGATTAATCTCACTGTAATGTTGGGATCTTGGCTCATTTGAATTCTGCCGAAGGCATTCAGAATATGTGTGCTACCCCAATAATGACTAAAAGTAAGTCTTTGAGAATGGGTTTCTCAACTCCTACAGTAAACTAATTCCACACTGCACAAGATGCAAACAACCTTAGTCTTGTCGAGGTTTCCATTCGGAAGCTTCTTAAAAGTACATTTTCCCTGAAGCAAATCCCGCGGCTTCATAGCTGCATCCATGTTAGCACGTCACGTTTGACGTGGTAATTTCACAGTAGGCATACACACAGGTTTGAAGACTCGTTCTCGCCCCCTACAGTGCAATTTGGCTAGGTACACATCCGCACTAAAATATCTCCCAACCCAACTTTGTGAATAGATATTTTTTTTATCGTCCAATAAGAGCCAACGCCAATAAGGGCCCACCACTAAATTATATAGTTATATATAGTTCTATTCTATTGGTTACGCTGCTTCTACTTTCTTCTCTTGCTTCATACACTTTGCTGCTGTAACAAAGCAAATTTCCCACTTGTGGGACCAATAAAGGGCTATCTTATCTCATCCCTTTCTCTTCTCAGTATTTTCTTGAAGGAGCTGGAGAAGTATGAACAGCTGCCTGAAGATGTTGGCCACTGTTTTGTAACATGGGTAAGTGCCCACAGCCGTCTGGAATTGAGTTTAAAATAAGTTTGCGTTGACAATTATATGTGTATTGAGACAAAGCACCAAGTAGGCTACAGACTAGGGATGTGCGATAATATCAGAATCCTATCAGTACTGGGAGATCACTGCTTGAAAAAACAACACTTCTGACATTTCTTCTGTATTTCAGGAATATTTTGCTAAAATGTTCAAATTCTATTAATATTATTGCATTTTAGCCCAATATAAATAAATATATGTATTTCTCCCTAATTGTAAAGCAGTTAAATGTAGCCCCGGTTTCTATATATTGTAAATGTACTTGTATCAGTAGGTGTGTACATGCATATTATTGGCAATCTGGAAATGCACCATTTCAGTGAATTCACAAGAGAGTTTAGAATGGGAGAAAAGTACAAAATGCCATCCTGTGGTTGATATTAAAGGAAATTTAATTTAAGTTTCTTTTTAAAAATGCTTAAACTAAACCCATTTCCTAGACAAAGAGTGCTGCAGGAAACAGACCAAACAGAGACTGTACTCTTTAATTATTAATGATAATAATGTCTATTGGTAAAATACCATCAAATGAAAATTGCTCAGCCCTAGTTTGTAGAGAAACTTGCCTCTGCAGTTCCAGACTTGGGAGTTTTGCGACTTATATAACATATCTGGACTTTCAGTTGTTTTTTTTTTTCTCGCACAGTGGAGATACGTCTCAGAGGAAGTCTTAGAAGAAGAGTTTTCTGCTTTATTCCAAGTTAAAAATCCTCCCACACATAATGCTAATGTGCAGTGTGGGGGCCGTGGCAGTGAGGGATCTGCACTCTTTAAATAAACTCCAGATTAATGACGATAGATCCACAAGTAACACAGCTATTTTTGTCTATCTGGTGCTTAGCCGAGTGTCAAAGGTTTATGCATGAATGATTCAAATTTGTTTGTAGGATGAATATAAATAGTGACCACTCTCAGGAACAGTTGTCAGTTATGTATGGTTTCCTGTTTTCCAGGCGGATAAGTTCCAAATGTACGTGAACTACTGTAAGAACAAGCCAGATTCTACTCAGCTCATTCTGGACCATGCGGGCCCCTACTTTGACGTAAGTGTGAAGAACAGCAGTCTGTTCTTATGAAGAGCTGAGATATAAAGATGTGATTAATAGATCTGGATTGTTTTGTTTCTGTAGGTTGAATGTACCTTAAAGGATTTATTTTAAAGGGATTGCCAGGGTTCATTTTGTTGTCAACACATTTTTGTCTTGATGAAAACGAGTTGATAATTAGTTTGGAAAACATGGACTAAATGTTTTACCATTTTTGCTGACAATAGCAAGATGATAATATCAGACAGACGAATTGACAAGCGATTTGCCTGTGATAGCCATATACATTCACAGGCACGTGCTGCATTTTGATTGGTTGATACATGCTAGATAATGCCCATCAGAAATTCTGCATATTTTAAATTTACTGACTCTTAAATTTACTGGTTTCTTTACAGTGGTGGTGATAAACTCAAATAAGATGTATTTTCTAACTTTCGTTTACAAAACAAATAAATTAATAAAGCAATTTTAAAAAATAACCGCATTAATTACAAGCTCTCTGAAGAATTAATCTAAATTAATCGCACACATCTTTGCTGTTAAAGTATTTAAAATTGTTATGAAATGTGGCATGTCAGTAAATGAATAGTCAACATTACAGACTTTCAGTGTCTCTTTTATTTACTACCTGTTTCTGCACTGTTCATGTGCAGTAATGGTCAAGCAATCAAATACTGATATACTGAGTGAAAAAATGCTTCCGCAAGAACAATGATAGAATTACATCCGTCTATGAGGTGCAGTTTAAGACAATGTATATACAATAGGGGTGTAATGGTACACAGATGTTACGGTTCGGTATGTACCTCGGTTTTGGGGTCACGGTTCGGTACGGTTCACAATACAGCAAAGTTAAGCAACAAAAAGTTCTGAAGAAATGAGGCTTGGTTTGTTTTCGTTTATTTAAAATAAACAGCAGTGTATTAACCAGTAAACTCTTACTTATATTTTCATCTATGTGTAAGTGTTACGCCAGTAGGTGGCACTATTGCACCACACTATGACCCAGGTTTATGATTTACTTGCTCTTTTTGCGATTCCGTATTACTTCAGTCACGTCTTCTCCGTCGTACCGTGTATTCTCCGAAAGACATCATGTACCAAACCGTGACCCATGTACCGTAACGGTTCGGTACGAATACATGTACTGTTACAGCCCTAATACACAAGCGCGGGTGGTCTGATGAATTATGCTGGCAGTCTCAATGTAGCACAGATTTCTGGGCGTGGCACTGAATCCCAAGACTGTGGAATTGCACAGGCGCAGAAGGGCTCGGTGGGTAGCATGTTTCGACAGAACACCAGACCGGCTTAAAGTCACGTGGTGCGATTAATTTTTTTCTGTAGTTAGTTGATAGAAATTAATGCGTTAATTTGACAACCCTAATAAAAACAACAAGAGCCCATTGGTCTGTTTTCTATACTGACACTGGGCTGGCCCAATCACATCTCTTACTCCCACCCCTCTCATTGTCTTGTTTCAGACGAGGAGCCGCCATAAAAAAAAAATTTAATGTGCTAAAATGAGACAGAAATCTATTTGACAAACTAAACCATGATAACGATCAAATGACTTAAATGTGACTGAAACGAATGATTTTAGACATAAAACCAAGATCATCTGCCAGAATGATAATTTATAATTTAATTTATGCATTAACATTACATTGTGTGTATTTTTGTATTTTGTTTTGTTGGGTGCAGTGTGTGTTTCCTTTTATAGCTTCCTTTTACAGGCAAAAATGTCTTTCCACAAAACAGTTCTGTTCATGTCAAAGAAAAGACTGGAACACAATCTCCCCTCTTCCATTTGTGGGATTGATTGAAAGTCTACAGCACACAGATTTGTGGTTTGCAGCATTAATTTACAGCGCTGAACAGATCAGTGCTCTGATTTCCTGGCTGGTGTGTGGAGTGTTTGGAGGCAGCAGTGTGTGTGGAGGTGTCGGTACAGTGACTAGTCACAGAGCTGAACCGAGTTTATTGGCAGATCTGTGTGGTGAAAAGAAGTTGCCTTGGCCTTCACCTCCACAGCAGAGCACACAGCCGCTCTTTCACTGCTGCTGCTGCTGCAGCGGCTTATTCAATAGCTCAGATAGCGATACGTCACTCTGTGTGTGTGTGTGTTTGTGTGTGTGAGTGTACTGGTGCTGTTTGTGAATGAATGAGAGATGGAGCTCAGAGAACACCTACAGCTCCTTTCTCTCCAGCAGCAGCAGCATCCTCCACACGCTCTGAGCTGCTCCGACAGCACACCCTGCCATTCCCCTGCCTCAGGTGGCAGCTCTGATGTTGTTCTACATGAACACTGCCTCTTCTGTCCTGACCCTGGCATTTTGTGTGTGTGTGTGTGTGTGTGTGTGTGTGTGTGTGTGCAGGAGATCCAGCAGAGGCACAGACTGGCCAACTCCATCTCCTCCTACCTTATTAAACCTGTACAGAGAATCACCAAGTACCAACTGCTCCTCAAGGTGGGTGGCCCAGCAGATGCCGCGAAGCTGTGTGTGTGGATGTGTGTGTTTAGTTCTTTGTGGGGACACTGGCTTGCTTATTTTAAACCATTCACAGCCATTCAGAAGCACATGAATACAAGACATTGAAATAAATATTTGTTTGTGTGTGTGTTTGTGTGTGGGTCAGAGCTTTAAATATATGTTAGAACCCAACATGACTTGATTGTTAAGGAACAGATTTTAACAAAGGAATGTTGGGCTCAGAATTCTGTTCAAATCAATGTTCAGGCTCATAGCCCTTGGAAATACTGCAACACCATTACAGAATATATAATTACAAATGCCAAATGCTGTCTTGAGCTGTCATGAAAAATTTTCATTAACACTAGAACGGCGGCTAACTGGCTATACCTATAATGACTGTGTGCATCAATTGACGCAGTGCCCAGTTTCACACAAGGCGCTTCCTGATACGACGCTGCTGCAGTTTGTTCGGGCGTTTAGTCCTGCAGCCTGCCGGCATACATCCACGCAATCTGCAGCCAGCAGACACAGCAAGTGTCCAGTGGACTTCGGACCCAGAGCCCGTCGTACAGCACCAGTCACTGAATCAGAATTGCACTTATTGGCCGAGTATGAGCGACACTTACAAGAAATTTGATTCCGGTCGATGGTGTCTCTCAAACACAACAGTATAAAACAACAATATATAAGGATATATATAATCCACATGGCTCTTACAGAGCATGCTTGCTGCTCCAGTAGACAAATAGACACGATTCTGATTCTGTTTCTGAGCCTGGTGAAATTGATGCTGTCAGTCGTTCTAGTGTTAATTTACCTAGGATCGCAGCTATATTAGTTTCCACTAATTGCTCAAACAATATCACCATTGGACAGACATTTCAATTTGACAGACATTTAAACCAATATTTTATGTTTTTATTGTAGTCCAGAAGAGCAGAAGGTTTAGATGATGCTGGGCTACTAAGCTCTAGTATCTACCTTTTATTCGTTTTCCTTCATTACGGTTAGATTCCTCTCTAGATGCAGTCCCAGTTTCTCCTTTTTAATAAGGCAACAGCTATGTAGGGAGAATATCAGATATCAGCATCAGCTCCCATTTGAGTGCACCTGTGAATATAACGTTTGCTGTGTTTCGACATCTCAGTAATTGTCATGACAGATACTGTAATCTTTCATTGTATTTGACTGTATTTGGGTTTAGACCCAATGAGGGTGGATGGATTAGTCTTGACTAACAACACTTATCCTCAAAACGTTATTGAATGTCCAGCTGGTCTGATAGTGTTTGCACGAGCCCCTTATCTTTAAAATTGTCCCCATTAACATTTTTCAAAAATTCTGCATCGTTTTGATTCCTTGCCTCGTTTCTTCACAGTAGCAGTGAAAAACGGTTGATAAATATAGCTGCTTTATTTACCATCCCAAATCACCAGTCAATCTACATGTGTTCATAGTACTGAAATCTGAAAAATATTCATACTTTATACATTTTACTCCGCCATGAATGGATTTTAAACAAACATTTTTGGCCAAAACCTCATCTTATGGTCAGAACTATTGCAAAACAATGTCTCAGATATCAGACAAAGACATTCATAATTGCTATGTGTGGTGTAGTTTTAGAGACTATAAACTCTTCAGACATCTAGTTGTTGTAAATTGTTCTAGTTTCTGAGGTGAGCATTTCGCATCAGACCACATGACTTACATCTTAACCGCTTAAACATGTGTGCAGGAGCTGCTGACGTGTTGTGAGGAGGGTAAAGGAGAGATTAAAGATGGTCTGGAGGTCATGCTCAGCGTGCCCAAGAAAGCCAACGATGCCATGCACCTCAGCATGCTGGAAGGTTAGCAGAAACGTGAACTTAGAGAGAGTACAATTTACAGAATTGACCAGTTCAATGTTTATAGCTCTAATGCTCGTGCTCTCTCTGCAGGTTTCGATGAGAACATAGAGTCTCAGGGGGAGCTGATCCTGCAAGAGTCCTTCCAAGTGTGGGACCCCAAGACCCTCATTCGTAAAGGCCGAGACCGCCACCTCTTCCTCTTCGAAATGTCCCTCATCTTCAGCAAAGACGTGAAAGACTCCAACGGCAGGAGCAAGTACCTCTACAAAAGCAAGCTGATGGTACGCCTCTCTTTTGCTCAGGTTTTTTTTTTTCTTCTGTGAATAGTTTAAGATTTCACTGTAGGATCAAATTGAAAAGCCACACAGATGTTTTTTTTTCTGAAGGACACTTCCATTCAATTGGCTCTACCTACCATATAGCTCCACTATAGAGATGTATAATTACAGACTGTAGTCCATGTGCTGGTGCCCAGTTTATTAGCTCCTTTAACCCATCTATCGCAGGGCAGTTTCTGACCACAGTACCACCGTTGACCAGCTCTTCTCAACTGTCATGGCAGTGGCATGTTAGTGTGTGTGCTGGTTTTTGCAATTGTAAGAAAAAAAATGCAGCAAAGAGCAACTCTGTAGTCATAAACAGATCTAGAACATTCATAATGGAGTAATCAGCAGATCTACAGAGCTACTGTGTAACTGTGCACCAGCGAAGTGGAGCTATAAGGTTAGGGTTTCTGAAAGTAAACCCTAAATCGGAAATGGTGCAACTCTCTATATAGTGCAACACGTAGGTCATGAAATAACAACGTCAAAAGCCAAACAGGACATTCATGTGTAAATTTCTCCCCCTCTCTGCCTCTCTGTCTCTCTCTCTTTCACTCTCTCTGTCTCTGTCTCTCTCTAATCTCTGTTTCTATTTCTCTCTGTCTCTAATCTCTGTTTCTATCTCTCTCTCTCTTTCTCTCTACATCTCTCTATCTCTCTGTGTTTGTAGACCTCCGAGCTGGGAGTCACAGAGCATGTGGAAGGGGACCACTGTAAATTTGCACTCTGGGTTGGACGCACGCCTACCTCAGACAACAAGATCGTCCTGAAGGTGTGCGATAGCTTTCATTTCACTCATCATGGGATACCATTTAGTTCCTAAATCTGGCCATTTAACACATAAAAACTGTATAAAATATGACCTGCTTTAATTCTCCAGTATGTTAAATGGTCATAAACGTGCTATTTTTAAAAGTGTGCTTTCTGTAGTGAATATTTTCACATAGGAAATCCAGAAAATATGTAATTTGACCTTTGTATGCAGCTGCATGCTGTTTAAAGCATTGATTCCACTTTTGAATGGTAATGTATATCTTTATATAATGAATTTATGAATATATGAGACGGAAGACACGATTTGTCCTCAGGGCGGTTTAAATGTTACGGGATTATTTATTACGTGTGGCCAGATTGCATAATAAATGTATTACTATTAAACCGTCCTGTTTCTTTCCCACCCTTTATGTGTCATGCCTTTTTATAAGTGAACAATTTCATAATG
Source organism: Hemigrammopetersius urotaenia (assembly GCA_037974485.1). Classification (NCBI taxonomy): domain Eukaryota; kingdom Metazoa; phylum Chordata; class Actinopteri; order Characiformes; family Alestidae; genus Hemigrammopetersius; species Hemigrammopetersius urotaenia. Next base: position 22,077,469 of record JBBPDC010000007.1, on the reverse strand, counting down.
AGCTAAGCGTCTTATTTGAAACTTGAGTAACTTAAGACCCTGGATAAATGTTACTGAGACCTGTACATGCAATACGGATCATTCACATTTCTTCATGTTCACACATGCAAACACACTCCATATACACACAAAAAGATGGGAGCTGTCTGTTTAATGGACACGTAGGGACCAAATCTGAGGAATAGTGTGTGTGTGTGTGTGTGTGTGTGTGTGTGTGTCTTGCTCATCCATTCTCTCCACAGGCCTCCAGTTTAGAGAACAAACAGGAGTGGATCAAAAATGTGCGAGAAGTGATCCAGGAGCGTACAATTCACCTGCGGGGGGCACTCAAAGAGCCCATCCACATCCCCAAAGCCACCGCCAGCAAACTCAAGGGTAGACGGTATGTCAGTCTCAGTTACGGCTGTGCAATATGGACGAAATGCCATGTTCAGTTACAGTAGTCGCTATCAAGTGATTTGTAAAAAAAAAAAAAAAAGAGTCTAAATGTCTTAACAGAACAAAAGCAAAGCTTGTGTAGAAATGAATGTGGCACTTTTGGCAGTTTCTGTTTTAAATATGCAAATCGCTGACATGTTTCTGAAGGTACAGTTTCCTTCAGTTGAGTTTAAAGGTGGCAGTGGCCTAGTGGGTAAAGCACTCGCCTGTGAACCTAATGACCACAAAGTTGCAGGTTCAACCCCCCTCCCCACCACACTTTCTACCATTGTGTCCTTCAGCAAGACACTTAACCCTCAGTTGCTCCAGGGCGGTTGTCCCTGTATCTAATGACTGTTGCTCTGGATAAGGGTGCTGCCAAAATGCCCCCTTAAACCAAAAAATGATCGTCATTCATTTCTACATGACCATAATTACACTTTAGAATTAAACAGACTTCTGTTACTGTGATTTTAAGACTGGTGTATGTAAATGGCCTTTTTCTGATTGACAACTATGAAAAACATTCCATATGGGGACATTGTAAACACTACAAAACATTCATTATTTCAGAAAGTAGTTTTCTGTTGTAAGTGCCCTTTGCGTAATCTCGACAGCCTTAATTGCAAGAATATTGCAACTAAACCCAATGAATAAATGAATGTGTGTGTGATTAGAGGGCTTATTTGCATATTGCAGCCCTTTGCCAGTCAGTATTGTGAAGGTTAATTTTATGATTAACACGTTTTTTACGGAGCAGCTTTAGTCTGAGTGTGGATTCCCTCAGTCTCATAGAGATGTAGCATCACATACTTACATGTTATTGGATCCTCTCCCTGCAGAGATTGACCTGGCTCTATGGAACACATCTTTTATTTTTTGTAGTCGAACTTTAGTTGAGCAAACTCCATTCAGATGTTCTCAAAGCTGTTCTGTGATCTAGCAGTTTGTTGACAGACTCCTGTCTTAAACAATCACAGGGATGGAGAGGACCTGGACAGCCAGGGTGACGCAAGCAGCCAGCCAGACACGATCTCCATCGCCTCCCGCACCTCCCAGAACACCCTGGACAGTGACAAGGTGGGTGTGAAACCTGTCACATACACACACAAACACAGTCCGCCTTCTGCAGGCACAGAATCGGCCACTTTAGGCACGAAGTCTGGCTACAATTCATGAACTACTTATAGGAGTACTATAATAAAACAATAGCAATGAAGGCATTACACAAATGGCTGAAGTATAATATCTAGAGCCCTGCATTACTAAAGCTGCAGGAGGAACTAGATGCATTTCCGTGAGAAATAAACTCACTTGTTATAAAACCAGTGAGACACGCATATACACTGGTTTTGTGGACAAAAAACAACAAACATCGATTCAAACCTTTTCTCTTCATTCAGTGCCCAGCACTCTACAGCTCTACCAAGGGGGAGTTAACTCGCCGGCTCTTACCAAGCCATTTATGGTTAAGGACCTCTTAAGTTGCACATAGCCGCATTCACGGGTTGATTATTTTTAATTAAACCACAATAAACAGTAGCACACACCGGAGCTTTAGTGTCTTGAAGTCTGGTTATGAATCTGTGTTTTGCTCCACGTATGTTTATCTGTATTTGTGTTTCTCCACGTTTTGCCCCTAACTGGCTGTCACAGCGTCACAGACGCTCTCTCCAACGCACATTTTTAAGGCGACTCGACTTCCCACTCTCTCTCCCCATACATTACAGAGGCGACTCGACCACAGAATGTTTTTTTTTAATCAGTTTTTAAAAAATCCCACATGCATTACACTGCATATTTACAGATGTTTTGATGTTGGAACCATGTAGATATTTCAAAACTTGTTGGAGGAGAAGAGGCGGCAGATAAAAATAATTAAAAAGAATAATAAAAATCAAACTTGAAGAAGAATGCAATCACACTAATTAGTGATTCAGTTAGCTATCCGGGTCGCAGGCAAAGCTTTGTCCACATGGTTTACAAGAAACCCCACACATCTGTTCGCTATGATCAAGTTTTGCATTGAGTTCACAGCCAAAATGTCAGCATTTCGCAAACTTAGTGTAAATAAAGTGCATCCAGTCTACGCTCCTTTACTTTAAGGCTTCAGGTGTGAATATCAGCTCTTTTATCCTTCCCTTTCCTGCTTAAGCAAAACTACAGATCTGTTTTTATAGTGAAGTCTCAAGCGGCGAGGGTCATATCTATAAAATAGATTCCTCATGTAAAAACATGGCTGATGATTAGAAAGACATTATTCAACCTGTATCTACAACTGAGGCTTGTAGGTTTGTGCATGTAAAACACTATAGAACATTAGAATACATATAAATAAACATTAATACAGTAAAGTGAAGTAACATTTATGTTAAATGTTCAGGTAGTTAGAAGAATGCAGGCATGTTGCCTGCTGTTCTTGGTGAACTGTAGAAATTCCATCAGCAGCGAACCTGTTGCCTGATGACTGCAAGACCCGAGGAGGCTTGGAAGTGGTTAAGCTTGTGGTTTAGTTATATTTATTCGTATATAATTTGAGTAAATATATTTTGACCGCATTGGACTGTCATTTCCACATCTGTGCTTCGCGGTGCTAAAGTATTACAGCAGTAGACGAAGTGAAGTAGTGAAGGTTGTGCCAAATACACTGACATCTCTGTACAGAAGGAATCTACTACCTCCATATATGGCATAACGTTACCTTCATAACGTTTCATTTAGTTTTGTTTTCATGGACTCTATAGTTTTGATGACATTTTTGTAATGACACTTCCGTTGTCATTACAGTCGAGTGTAGCGTTTCACTGCGCGCTGCTTGTTTCGTTAACGATAATAAAGATGGAGCTGTACATTAGGAAGCTCTGCACGGAGTTTGAAAGCTGGAGGGTTTGCTTTTATTGTTTTGGTGCAAATTGCTGCATGCAGGACCGATCATTTGCCTGTAATGTAATAAACTCCAGTAGGCTGGTCACGGGAGACGGCGAAGGCAGAGCTGGCAAGGTTACCGGAGTTTCTCTTAACAGCACAGACGTTCCTCCTCCCACTCTCTGGCTCCGCTCTCCTCTCCCACTGCCTTGTTTTTCTCACTGATCCCTATCTCACACACACATAGACAAGCTAGGTAGCTTCCGCAGGGCTCCTAAAACTCACCTATATATGTCTATACACTAATGTAATACAGTAGTTTACTGTCATTACTGTAATAGCAAAACCTCTAAAATGGTGACGAGATTTTAATAATTGTGCGCGTTTTCTGTTGATTCACGGATTTTCATGTGCAGCTAGTGTTTTCAACAGATAACCTGGAGTTAAGAGGTCTTGATGACACCGTGACGATATATTGTGTATATGTTGTTCTTTTGGAATTTACGATAACGTCAAACATCTCAAATGAAACACCTCCTCAAATGACATGGTTTGATTGTAAGTACTTAAGATGGTGTTTTCTGTGGAATTTAGTAATATACATGGATTAAAATATTTGACACACACATAGACATCCCTGCGGAAATCATTACCCCTAAATTGACTGGTGTATCCCAGCCGACCTCTTTCACAATACCCCTGTCTGTCTTGTGCCAGTCGCCACACACAGAGCGCTCTCAGTCCACAGAGAGGTGAGAAGGTCAGGGCCTGCCGTGCGCTTCCCCACTGCAGAGTTTTAATTAGCCTTCTGCTCCTTTAAAACAGCTCCACCGTTTCCTTGTGCCTCCGCCTCCGCTCCCTCTTTCTCTCTCTTTCTCTCTCTCTCTCTTTCTCTCTCTCTCTTTCTCTCTCTCTCTCTGTCTCTCTCTCTCTGTCTCTCTCTCTCTCTCTCTCTCTCTTTCTTTTTCTCTCCCTCTCTCTCTCTCTCTCGCTCTCTCTCTTTCTCTCTCTCTGTCTCTCTCTACCCCTTCCGACAGCCCTCGCGCCTTCAGAACATGAGTGACGCTGTCGCCGCGGCGACAACACAATGTGTCAGCAACCTCCAAACGTCTGCCTCTGCATCTCAGGCGAGTTCCGAAGGTTCAGGCAGCGCGGGCTGACAGCAGGGAAGTAGAGGGAGGCTTTATTCCTTTGCTTTAAGAGTTCCGTTGCTATGTCTGAAGGAAGTAGGTGCTGCTGTTAGGGCTGTGAGGCTTCGTTCCTTCGTGTCGCTCCTCCAGCGTGGGCTTGCTGAGGGACATGGAGTGCAAAAGCTCCGGGTCAGTGGCACACCTGCTGTGCTCTCTGGCAATGCCACACTATCAGTGGGTACGTGCTTTGACAGTAGGCTGGAAACTTATGCCGCTGTTTGTGTTTGTGTGTGTATCTATTTGAGTTATTGTGTTTCTTAACTTGATTATAGATAAGCATTCAGTCAGGTCAGTAATGCTGTAACATACATTTCTTGTCTCTAAGGCTGTGCGATATAGACAATATTGTATGGTTATGATGCACCGGTGCACCTTGCAGTGTCTTAGTAATGGACTGGCTTATCAGTAATATGACATGGTAAAGGACTGGCCTGCAAACATTGCTTTTGTTACTGTGACAGATCAAGATGGTCTTTGCACTCAGTAATGCCTCATTCCATTTAAACTTTTGAATGACAGCTGTTACCAAAGTATATATTTTACAACCCTAAATTATCAAACATACTCCAAGATTCAAACTGTTTGTCACTTGTACAGTAGAAATTACATTTCTCACTGCAATGAAATCTATATTTGCTGTCCACATACAAATGATGAGATTAGGTTAAGCAATTTAGTTTTAAATATATAAATTAAGAAATATAGATCAAAATAATAATAAGTTTGACATGCAGATGTGGATAATATTAAATATGCGTTTGCAAAATGTGGAGGGGCAACAGTGACAGTATGAGGTACATGAAGGGGATGTGCTTAATGCGCAAAATTACAGTCAGCTGGCAAGGAATCTGATGGCAGTGGGGAAGGAGTTGTTTAGTAAGGAAGGGTGTATATATACACACAAATACATTAATCCAGAAGTTTTACGCAGATCAGGAGTCGCTGATTCAGTCGCACACAGATTTTTTTAAAGAACCAAACTCATCATTTTCTGCGAATATCCCCACAATAACGCGGAAACTGCAAATATCCTCGCAATTTAGTACCGAACTGTATTACCGCCACTAGCCCAGCGGCTAAGTTGTCAACCACCATAATAAGAAAAAGAAGAAGCAGGCACTGTAGCAGGCTTTTTCCTATTATATCTCCTATTATAGTGTTTTGAACTTTTCCCCCCAAATTTTCTCAATTTTCTCAGTTCATGTAGTGTTAGTAAACTGTGCCCTGTCTAAACATAGAGAGAGTGGTGAGAGTAGAGAGAGTTATTTCAATGTTTCTTTTGTTGCTGCTAATGCTAACCATTAATGCTAGTTTCTCTCCCTCTCACATACCCACTCACACACACACACAGACACACACACACACACACACACACACAAATAAACTAGTATTTCCTACCTTGTCCCTGACTTAACTGAGCATCAGCACAGAGAGCTGTCTTGTTCTTTTGTGTACGAGTCTTTGCACACTGTTAATGCTAACCGCTAATGCTAAAGTTTTTTTATGCATTAAAGTTTTCTGATTATGATTGTTTATATACTTTTACGTTTTTTTTAGGGGTAATGCATTAAACTGAGTTTTAAATGAAATTTAAGTGTTCTGCGAGCAGATTTACACTATAAAAATAGCCAAAACACAACAACGCGGTTTTCAATATACGCAGGTGCTGTTGGAACGTAAGCGGGGGATTACTGTATATGCATATTGTAAATGGTAAAAGTATACTTTACTTCAATGCTGTAAGCAAGTTTCCTTATTTAAGAAATAATTTATATTTATTCTTGTAAAATATTAGGTGCTGAAGCTAATTTGTTCATTGAAACATTTTACAGCATTGCAGTAGTTTATACTATCACTGTTTACAGTGTAAGCTCTTTTGCACTGAAGATCCCTGACCTGAGCTGTTTGGTGCGCTGGTGTACACAGCATTTAACTAAGTTTCAGCACTGATGTTCGATGGTTGTAACCCATTGGTGCGTTTTGTCCGCAGCTGTCCGGCGGCTGTGAGCTGACTGTGGTCATCCACGACTTCATGGCCGGTAATGGCTCAGAGCTGACTGTGAGGCGAGGACAGACTGTGGAGCTGCTGGAGAGGCCGCAGGACAAGCCTGAGTGGTGCCTCGTGCGCACCACTGACCGCTCACCTGCCCAGGAAGGCCTGGTGCCCAGCGCCATGCTGTGCATCGCCCACTCTCGCAGCAGCATGGAGATGGAGGGGATCTTCAACCACAAAGGTAGGGTGATGTGCAGCCATGTCTCCAGTCTCAGTGTTGAAGGGGCATGCAGTATGGTTCCATTTGGGTTCTTTTGTTTCCACAGTGCATGCTGATTTCCTGAGAAAGTGCTTTTTCACCTTTTCTTGAGCCTGAATTGGTCTCGGATGCAGGTTACAATTTGCATTTCTTGAACCTGTTGGGATTGTCAGCTCTTTCATGTCGAGCCTGGATGTGTGGTGGTAAAGAAAAACTATTCTGTGAATAATTAAAGAGCCTGTAATGGGTTCGGTCCTGAGAAGGTCCTGTCCTTAGGTCTAAGATGTATCATCTTTGTTCTCCCTGGAGGGATTCCCACCCAGACATGTTCTTACTGGTGCAGGAGGATTCCAGCTGTTTTGCTGTGCATAGCTCAGGAGCCAGGGTTATAAGCAGTCTCAGTTCTGTACATTTAGAGGTTAAACATGCTCTTAGAAAGGGAATATATGTGTTGCGGTATTTTTTCTGAGCTAGTTGGACAGATTTGTTAAAAAGGTAAATGGGATGTCTAAAGCTTGGCCTTTACTTGTCTGAAATCGGCACTGAATACAAATAAAATTGTATCTGCTGTCCAGTCCAGCACACCCGGCGAGAGCTCAGGGTCCAACAGCTTGTGGTAACCAGGGCGACAGCCTGTGTTATCTGTTACTCAGAGTTGACTTGCGACAGGGGATTTCCCACAATCCCAAAGGTGGCAAGAGGTAACGCCAGAGAAGCTTTGTAAAGAGACAACCGTCATATAAATATATTTCCAAAGTCCTGTGTACGTCACTGGAAAACTCGCTTTAGCCATTTCGCCTTAGCTGTTGTTTTCCTCACTTCATGATGACAGCAAACTTGTGGTCATTGATGTGGTTCTTAGACTGCTGTGACCATTTGAGCCGAAATTTACATTTTCTTATGAGACCATTTAAGAATAAAACCCTGGGACTTGGTGCAAGTCTAGAATCCAAAAAATTCAGCCTAGTGTTTCAGACTTAGCTTGGTTGGACTCAGGTCTTTTTTTAATGTGTGAGAAATTTCTCTCTCTTTCTCTCCCTTTCCCTCTATTTCTAGACTTGACCTAAAGAGAGGAGGGAGAGAGAGAGAGAGAAAGAGACAGAGACAGAAAGAAAGAGAGAGAGAAAGAGACAGCGAGAGAGAGACAGGTAGAGAGAAAGAGAGAGAGAGAGAGAGAAAGAAAGAGACAGAGAGAGAAAGAAAGAGAGAGAGAGGGGGGAGATACAGAGAAAGAGAGACAGGTAGAGAGAAAGAGAGAGAGAGAGAGAGAGAGAGAAAGAGACAGAGAAAGAAAGAGAGAGAGAGAGAGAGAAAGAGACAGAAAGAAAGAGAGAGAGAGAGAGGAAAGACGCAGAGAGAGAAAGGCAGGTAGAGAGAAAAACAAAGAGGGAGAGAGGGGGAGGGAGGGACAGAGAGACACAGAGAGAGAAATCTCTCTCTCTCTCTCGCCCTCTCTCTCTTTCTCTCTACCTGTCTCTTTTTCTCTGTACCCCCCCCCTCTCTCTCTCTTTATTTCTCTCTTTATTTCTTTCTCTGTCTCTTTCTCTCTCTCTCTCTCTCTCTCTCTCTCTTTCTCTCTTTCTTTCTCTCTCTATCTCTTTCTCTCTCTCTCTCTCTCTCTCTCTCTTTCTTTCTTTCTTTCTCTCTCTCTCTCTCTCTCTCTCTCTCTCTCTCTGCCTGTCTCTCTCTCTCTGTCTCTTTCTCTCTCTCTCTCTCTTGTTCACGTGGGATAAATGCTGAGTTTATTCTAGATGTGTAAAATGGCTTTTTTATCCCAGCAGGACATTTTCACTCAACACAAGCCCTTTAGTAACAGAGTGGAACACTATAAAACTGTATTTGTATGTTAATCCACCTCTGTTCAGGTTCTGGTCTGTGGTTCAGCTTTAGCAGTACTAATCAGGCCTCCAAACTGTGGGCACAGGTCAGGTTTATTATTTCATACCCTTGCAGATCTCTAATTCATTATTGTTTTAGCCCGTTATGGTTTCTGCTGTGTTGTGTTCTCGGCAGGTTCGTGCTTTCTAACCGTTCCTGACCACGCGTGCCTTTATAATGAGAGCCAGTCAGTCAGTGTGTTTGGGTGAAAGACTTTGCTTGGTAAAGAGTTTTCTAACAAAGACAAAATCAGAGGGTGACATGTGCTTTAATTGGCCGGGTGACCGCGCAGAGGCTTCTGGGGTCATTGGGCCGCTATTGTGATAAATCCAGCCGTGGGTGGAAGGTGTCCGTTTGGAATGCAGAACTGAAAAAGCCTTTTCCCTTTCATTGAACTCTGCTTGGCTAGTTTAAAACTGGGTGGGTAATGATTTGCTCAGTTCAAGCTTCATGATCATAAAGAAAATGTTTCTGAAAGTAGGACATTGTGTGTTATCAAGTATACATTGTGTTCCCCTCTTCTCTGTTTTCATACCAAGAAGAAATTCTGTCTCTCTCTCTCTGTCTCTCTCTGTCTCTTTCTTTCTCTCTCTCTCTCTCTCTCTCTCTCTCGCTCTCTCTTTCTCCTTCTCTCGCTCTCTCTTTCTCCTTCTCTCGCTCTCTCTCTCTCTCGCTCTCTCTGTCTCTTTCTCCTTCGACTGCGTCAGGAGGGCCAGGACGTAGATGTTGGACTTTTGTTTAGAACCCTGGTGGAGGCACGCGTTCGGGTGGACTTTGCATTTTATCAGATAACAGACAGTTTGCCCACTTTCCATGAAAAATGGGTTTTGGAAAAAGGACCTGTGACTTTTTCTGATGAAGGTGTTTTGGAATTTGTCTGGTGACTTACACTGCTTCACTGATTAATTTTGTAATTTTGCAATCTATCTCTCTTTCTTTCTTTCTCTCTCTCTCTCTCGCTCTCTCTGTCTCTTTCTCCTTCTCTATCTCTCTCTCTCTCATTCTCTCTCTCTATCTCTCTTTCTTTCTTTCTCTCTCTCTCTCTCGCTCTCTCTCTCTCTTTCTCCTCTATCTCTCTCTCTCTCTCTCTCATTCTCTCTCTCTATCTCTCTTTCTTTCTTTCTTTCTTTCTTTCTCTCTCTCTCTCGCTCTCTCTCTCTCTCTTTCTCCTTCTCTATCTCTCTCTCTCTCATTCTCTCTCTCTATCTCTCTTTCTTTCTTTCTTTCTTTCTTTCTTTCTTTCTCTCTCACTCTCTCTCTCTCTCTCTCTGTTCTCTGTTCTCTGTTTTGATACCAAGATGAAAATCTGATCACATTTCGAATCAAATGTAGGTAGAAGTTGTAAAGGATTCACAAACCTGGTAATTCTGTCCAGTCTTATCCAGGAGTGCTACACGTTTGTGAGTTAATGATGTGTTGAGCGGTTTGAGCAGTGGCTCAGGTCATTGGCATTGAATCCTCTGATTAAAGTCACGATCAAGTGGTTAAATTTAGACCCAAAGCACCTTTCCCATGGCCGACTCCCTTAACAACCGCTGACTGCAGAGAAGTGCTTGTGGAATTCTGAGTGCCTGCGTCCTTGAAGCTATCGCTGAATTGCTTGTTGGTCATACCCCTAGATCAGACCCATTACATACACTCAACAAAAATATAAACGCAACACCTTTGTTTCTGCTCCGATTTTTCATGAGATGGACTTAAAGATC
>JBBPDC010000007.1:22045041-22057786 GCA_037974485.1 Hemigrammopetersius urotaenia | reverse complement strand
GCAGAGGTTGAATTTCGTGCTGTTCACACTGTGTGCTGTGGTGTGTTCACGTATGACAGAATGATCACTTTCACTTAAAAGTAAATAACTTAAACAAGGAGTACCATGGGAGGATGTTGTACTCTTGTCTAGGCTTGGTAGATTGCAGCCTTGATATTGATGAATTTTGAAGAATCTTTGAGATTTACAAACAGAAAATTCCGCAGCATGTGATCCACATTTTCTTAAGTTGAAAGGAGCGCTTAGTGAGAAACTACGTGAAGCTTTTGACCTGTCTATCTAATTTGATGACCAGACAACTCTAATGGCATATCTTCCAGCCCTAATCCAACTAAGGTTCATGTCCAGCGCAGAGACGTTGCCTGGCAGGGGCTGGATATTATTTAATTGAAGCACTTAGTCAAACTACTGCCCCTCAGGAAGGAATACACAGCAAAAACCCTCATCATACATTATGGACATGTTTTAGTCTGCATTTCTTACATAACCAGATCGGGTTCAGCCCCCAGTTCCAAACCTGCATTTTCGATACCTGAACGTAGGGCTGGGCGATTTGGCCTAAAATCAAAATCTCAATTAATTGAACATTTGAACTCAATTACGATTAGTGAACGATTATTTGATTGATTTATTTATTTTTTGCCCTCAAAGTTCACTGACACGTTGCTCAGTTGTCTCAGTGTTTAAGCTCTCCATGCTCGACATGTCGGCGGAATAACGTAACATAACGGAGCGGGGTCACGTGACTGCACACGCGGTAGTGTTTTTAAAGGGAAAGTAATCGAAATAATCGACCTGGAAAAATTTGATCAATTATAGGTTCTGAATGTCGATTTCGATTACTTTTCGATTAATCGCCCAGCCCTACCTGAACGTTCTAATTATGAATACTCATATAACCCCTGAAGTAAGTAAAGTAAAGACTACAGTCTCTGCCCCAAATACCTTTATAGACCTGCATGTTGTGGACAACTCTAATGGCATATCGTCTAACCCTTTTCCTTCACTCTCAGTAGAACTAAGTTTCATCTCAAGCGCAGAGAAGGTGCCTGGCAGGGGCTGGATGGCCAGTTTCATCTGGCAGGGGTGCGGGCCAGCACTACTACAAGCTGCCTCTGTTCAGGTGCACATTCAACTTCCCACTTCCTTCCTCCAATAAGCCACATTCAGGCAGGAAAGATTTGGGATACGTCTCACGTAGTTTGCTTATAGTGAACCAAAGCTGTGTTTTTCTTTAAGGCCTCGGTAGCAAAGCCTCACGTTTACGCCATCGCTGTTCTCCAGAATATTGGTGTTTTCTGATTGAGGTGGGATTGACTAGCATGAATGGAAGTATCAGTTTTTGAAGACAGTGCCCTGCAGCCCTGCAGGTGTCTGCATATGCAACACCTCTGGCTGCAGACGAATGCTGTCCTGTTTCTTGTTTTGTTGAGTTGTGAACTTTGCCTTCGTAGCTTTACACACACACACACACACACCTACACACCTGAAAAGCTGAGATTACAATCTGTGGTATTGGTAAACTGACTCATTCTGGATGGAGGAATTTTCACAGCAGACGTTCACAGTCATGGACAGTGTTTTCAGAACTGTCTGTGAGCAGAGAGTCCCTTTCTGTTAGATAAAGTCACACAGGCCAGTTTCAGTTTGACATCTGAGGACTTTCACTTCAAGCCAGAGCTGTTCTTTGAAACGTTGTTTGTACGATGCTGACAGAAGAATAAAACACATTTAGAAGAATTTGTAACCAGCTTACAAATTACCTGCTGAAACATATCTGATACTTAATTGCTAACATGGCTATTATTTAATTGAAGCACTTAGTCAAACGCTCTACTGCCCCTCAGGACGGAATACACAGCAAAAACCTTCATCATACAGTATGGACACTATTTTAGTCTGGATTTCTTACATAACTGGTTCAGACTCAGCCCCCAGTTCCAAAGCTGCATTTTCTCTGATACCTGGATGTTCTAATTATGAATACTTATATAATCCCTGAAGTAAGTAAAGTAAAGACTACAGTCTCTGCCCCAAATACCTTGGTATGGTAGACCTGCATGGTGTGGACAGTTGGATGTTGTGATTACAGTACATTTTACAGTGTATTTAAACACAGGGCTGAATCTTTCATGTTGCACTGTTGACTATTGAACTGTGTCAGAGGTGGTTCTAGAACGCTGCTTGTTCTGGGTCACAAACCAAACCCTTTGCTTGTTGGAGTCCTGCCAAAAACACTTAAAAGGTCTGTTTTAAGTACAAATGTGTGTTTGGAAGCAATCAATCAATCAATCAGTCAGTTTGCTAAGGCCAAGTGTCTTTGTTTTTCAAGCCTTATCACTATCCTACTTAAGCTTTCGTTTGAAATGAAGTCACATGCATGCCTGTGTAATCATTTATTGAAGAAAATCAGCTTTTCAATTAAATTACTAAACGCTGCTGGACTGCATCCGAGATGTCAGAGTCCTCAGAAGGTACAGAAAAGTGAAATTGTGCTCGTTTGCATATTCATAATAGCTAACAGGTCCTATTTAATAACAAAGCAGGCTTGGAACAAATCGTTCATGTCAGCACAAATTTGACAGTGAGCTGTAGAGAGTAAAGCAAAGCGATAGAGCTCAGCGTCGCCCCCTATATTTGTTGCTCTGAGACGCTTTAGGCTGTGCTGAGAGGCTGTGCTGTGTAAAGTTAGTGTTTGTGGTGTGTAGCGTACATGTGTGAAATGTGCCTGAGGTTTTTTTAACCACTTGAATGCTAGGCCGACTTTTCGGTTCTTAACTCTTGCTCAGTTGATATTAAGATTGATTTTCTCTAGTTCTAGGCAGCCAGCACACTTCCTCTCTTAGATTTTTCAAAGTAAGTGCAACCTAGAGCGTGCCTGGGGCAGCATTAGACATCACAATAAGAGTGATATTGATTATTCAGGTTAGAGCTCTAAAGCTGACTTGAGGATGTGCTGAGTTACTCAAGATGGCCCAGAAATTAACATGCCCCGTTTAACTCATCCAGAAAATAGTGCGAATGATGTTGCGTCATAGAGTTACATCCAAAATTACATTTTTTCCTGCTTGACATTTTAGCTTGTATATTTTTGTCAAATGTTCCTGATTTTTGTTTAGGGGCATGATTAAAAAAAAAACACAATTGAAAATTATGATGCCTGTCACTGCCCCAATTGTGGATGCTGGGGGTAAGTCCCATGAAGTGAAAGTGATGCCACATACAGACTTGTGATGGTAAATAGGAGCATGTACAAGTCTATTTGAAAGTATAGTAGCTAATGCTCATGATTTTATACTTTCTATGAGACCTTCATGGTCCTCACAGTGCTTCCTACTGTTCACTCCATAGAACCTTTTATACTGATGAAAAACAGTGAAGGAAAGTATGTGGTTTCACATAAGCAGAGAAAAGTATTGGTAATTCATATGGCTTTCTAATTTGAAAATATTTTGAGTAGTGTGTCTGGTGCAGTTCAGAGGTAGCGCTACCATATGACTACCCTTATAAAGGTTTTTATAAATGATTCATAATCAGGTTGTTGATTAGGTTGAAGAAAAATCATGAATAAGCAGAAATAAACAAGTTATAACAGGTGTTGTACATGTGTATTTGTTAACATGCGGCTACCGTTAAATCACCAGAGCTCGCCAAATAGTGAGCCTGAATCAATGTATGACAGTTAAAACTTCTTAATAGCTGCCTATTAATGACAAGTAACAGTCTGAGTTATAAATCATTTATAAACTTAATGTAACTTCATGTAAAGTGTTGCCAGTTGAGATTATAATGAACTGTTTAACAGAAGTTAATAGGGGGTATTAGTGGCTCATCGTAGCTGAAGTACTGTCAAAGTAAGTGGATATGGTACAAGTCTGTGTAACTCTCCAACTAGTTATACTCAAGTATGTGTTAACTGGTGAAGCTGTGTTTTCATCCATTGCTGTGTTGGTGTGAAGGCGAGTCCTGGTGTCAGAGGTTGTTGTAAAAGAGGTCATAGTGTGGTTTCAGATTCCAGAGTGGGACACTTAATAACACATGGCCTTCTGTGTTTACTGACCAAAACCCTCAGCTGTGAAAGATGAACAATGTAGACTCTTAGAAGCTCTGTCTATTCTATGTGCCCATTGTTTATTTACACAATTACAAACTGTACAATGTATCATTTATCATTGGTCAGTTTCTGAACACAGGACCACCATTAACCAGGCATTATATGAGTGGAGGGCCATTCTCAACATAGCAGAGATGCTGATATGGTAGCAGTGTGGTGGTGTGGTGGTTGCCTAGTGGGTAGGATACTTGCCTCTGCACCAAGAGGTCATGGGTTTGAATCCTACCTTCAACATACCACCCCTGGGTTCCTGAGCAAGACCCTTAACCCTAAGTTGCTCCAGGGAGACTGCCCCCTGTAGTTAGGAAGTCGCTTTGGATAAAAGCTTCTGCTAAATGCTGTAAATGTATCAAGCATGTCAGTGTTACTACTAGTTTGTGGATAGTTCATCCAAAAACATCCAGTTAAGAGCGACTCTTTGATCAGAAACTGACTCAAACAAAAAAACGAGGTATCAGTCAAGTGGTGCAGCGTTAGTAAGCCGCAGACCCCAGTATGGGTAATAAAAGGGTAACCCAAAAGATTCACAGCCATAAGACCACAGAAAAGGCATTTTTATTACATATTTTGGACAAAATGACAAATGTAATTAGAATCGAGCAATTAGCAAATCTAAAAATGAACTGCTTTAGTTATTTAACAGCTCTATGTGGCCAGGATCCCATGTGTCCTAAAGGAGCTGCGTGCAGAGACAGTGGAGGTGGTTCTGTATGGAGATCAATAAAGAAGAGAAGCCCTTATGCAAGCTTTACATAAGGTGCTGTTCAGCTAAAGAATTTTCCAAGGACAGCGCAGTGTTTATAAAAAGAATCATCTGTTCTGAGCAGAAATTTGAAAAAATGCTGCAGTTGTCTAAAAATACTTGATCTTAAATCTGAATATCACCTCTTGTACAGGCTGAGGGACAACTCCGCACTTCTCTCTTCATTTAAATCCCTGTTTGATTAGGAAAGAGTATGAGTCGGTGGGTGACACGTAAAGAAACACTCGTAGCAAGAGGACGCAATAATAAATGCTTTGCATTGATTTAATACTCATGATGTGTTCTGATGATGCAGCTTCCTTATTGCACAAATTGCATAACAACCGCTCCATCTTTCCGTTTTTTAAACGTAAACTTTCGTTCACTGCGCCAAACAGTGCATTCTCGTCTGCTCCTTCATTCTACAGAGCACAGCATGCGATTTATCAGCGTACATTTTTTTTACATGTTATCTTTTTCTGTGATTAATTGATCAGAATTAGCAGGTTAATTCAACACCCCTAAATATAAAAAAATATATTTTCCCACAACTCTTAAGACACCGATGGCTTTTCTGGGTTGAAATGTTGGAATTCTGTGTTGAGCTGCTAGTGAGCAACCTCTCCACAGAGATGGCCATGCTGATATTAAACAGATGGCACAGCTACTGCTATCTTGAATGAATTAACTGAAAAGTAGCAGAGGAAATCTCTGAGATGTTACTCTGAGAATGATTAAAAAGGTGTCCTCAGATCTCCGACTGGCTGTTTTATATGTTTCATGTGCTGTAAAATGAGCTGCAGTAGCATATAGAGTTATGAGACCTCTTCTTTCTTCTTTCCAGATACCCTCTCCGTGTCCAGTAATGATAGTGGACTGTTGGGCAGTGCGACTCTACAGCCTGGGCACCTGCAGTGCTCACCGGGGGCCAAGCGACCAGGCAACACGCTGCGCAAATGGCTGACCAGCCCGGTGCGGAGGCTGAGCAGCGGCAAGGCGGACGGCCACGTGAAGAAGCTCGCACACAAACACAAAAAGAGCCGCGACATGCGCAAGAACGCAGACGGCGTCTCCCAGAAGGACTCGGACGACAGCGCAGCCACGCCTCAGGATGAGACCGTGGAGGAGGTTAGTACATGTGAAGTGACGTTCAGATTGTTACTGCATACCGTACTCAACGTTCTTAATGTTTAGACACAGCCTGTCTACCTCAGCCCCAGACTGAAATGAAATAATGATCAGCACAGTTTCAAACAACACAAGAACAACTTTACATTCAAAGGACATCTCCTCTCCTGAGGAGCTCTCCTTATTCTTGCACTGCTCCTTCCCTACATGAAAGTTTTAGCTCTGAATTGTAAGTCACTTTGGATAAAAGGGTCTGCCAAATGAATGTCACGTATCCTAAGCAAATGGAATCTCAAGGTGATAATATCCTAATATTCCGGAGTTTAGAAGCTACACAAGAAAATAATTTTCAACCAACTGAGCTGTGAGTGCTCTGCACAATAAGCCTTTCTCGCAGTAGCCTGCTGTACTGCTTCAGTCCAGATCAGTGCAGTACACTGGAGCAAGGCCATCTGGGGGCATTTAGCAAGTGGAGAAGTAACAGAGTACATGTGGTAATGTTCTCTGTTCTCTGTTCAGGAGTAGGTTCCCAGTAGGTTTTCATATTACAGAGAAACGAGCTTTATTCACAAACTCCTTACCTCAAATCAAGTAAGCAGGACTACATCACCTCAATTTCTCATAAAAGAAATGAGTAACTGGTTTCATGTAATCCATAATTAAGAGTGTTGCAGTTTCCAGAGCAGCTACGATGGCATTCTGTTCCACAACTTTCTGCTTGCTTTGCCTTATGATTCAATAAAAATATATAAACAAAATCAAATATATAGTATTACAGTATTACAGAGTTTTAAATAAAGTGAAGTTAAATCCAGATAAAAATCCGGGCATGTTTGAGAAAATATCTAGTGTGGAAAATCGTCCTGAAATCCAGAGAATACAACAATTACAGACTGCAGCTGTTCCAAAATGAGCTAAAAGAATGACACATGTCTTTCTGGAGCAGCCTGAGTTAATATTCGCAGGTCTGGTTCTTGATTAAACCTGGATTTCTGCACATTTCAGGTGCCTGCTTCTCTTTGCACAGCTTGCTTGTTATTTATGACACATGCGTTCCAGCGCAGTGCTGGCGTGAGAGTGGCGTGGCTGAGCTGCTGTTTCTGTATCAGGACTTGTCAGTGAGGGTCAGCTGCTGGCTGTTTGTTTACTGTTACGGCACCTGTCGTGCACATGATCGCTTCACACCAGATGTTCCTCTGAGGCTGTTTCACCTTTCAGTCAACCAGGACTTGTGTCATGAGGACAACAGAAATAGACTGAGATGTCTGATGTATGATAACCTAGTCAAAAATATCATTTTAGTTACAAGGCGAGAGCCGAGACTCCCTCCCAGGACGTTTACCGTTCAGCTTTAAGGCTTTTGGATTTATCTTAGAATAAAGAGGACAGAGGGGTTCTGACCTAAGGTTATTCACAAAACTATGCAACTTGTACCATTTCTCAAGAGGAACCCACTCTGCTTCTGCTGAACATCTGGAACTCATAGAGCCATATTTATAGAGACTGACACTCAACTGACCCAAATAGTCGTACATTCATTCAGGTCATCTGAACGCCATATTTACAAAACAGATCATGCCTCCATCCACCAATGACATTTGGTTTAACGGTGACACCAACTACCCTCAAAACCACCTGTCAGCGTGCATAATCCTGCAAACAAGCAACCGTTTGTTTTCCATATCCTAGCAAATATCCCACTTGTGGGACTTTTATCATCTGATATTCTCTTTTCTTTTTCTATTTTCTTTTTTTCTGGTGCAGCTCTCTGTAATGAGTCATGCCTCTGACTGAATAGAAGCCCATTTTATTGTTGTACTCATTTTCATTATTAGTCAGTTTAGACATTGCATTACATTCATCTATCAGATGCTTTTATCCAAAGCGACTTACAATTTGAGGAATCAAATGCAGGACAGTGTGAGAAATTCAGGACAGAGTTCTTAGTGCTAAATCTTTAAATAAGGAGTAGTGCAAGAAGATATCAACTCATTCAGAAGAGCAGTAGATCAGGAGAGGAGATTCTTTCAGAAAAGAATGATTGTGTATCATCCTGAAGGCTATGAACAACCATGCTATTCCTCCCCAGCAAGCAGCACTAAGCCTTTCAGAGCCAGAAACAGCTTAGCACTGACCGATCCACAGGTCTGAGTACTGAATTAGTCGACTAACAACTGGGTACCAGGGGCTGCATGGTTGTATTGTTTTAGTTTTACTGATCAGAGAACTGAATATGTCTACAGGCCAGACTACAAGATGGTCATGATTCATTTGTACATTTTTTTAAAAAAAAGGTCACTCAGTTAATCATCATAATCAATTGATTCCTCAGTTGTTAATACAATGACTGGCCTGTTTAGACCAAGCGTGACACAACGTTTCTCTTTCTCACCCTCCTTGTCTCCCTGTCTCTCTGCAGAGGATGAGAAATGAAGGACTGAGCAGTGGCACGCTCTCCAAGTCGTCCTCCTCAGGCATGCAGAGCTGTGGGGAGGAGGAAGGTGAAGAGGGGGCTGACTCTGTTCCCCTGCCGCCCCCCATGGCCATCCAGCAGCACAGCCTTCTCCATCAGGACTCCCAAGAGGACAAGGTAAAGCTCCGCCCCCAGCGGCTGCAGCCTCCGCATCCCTGAGCTACATAACACAGTTGAATGTGTTGTGCATGATTTAGTTATAGGTCAGTCCAGATCATTTGTTTTTCCTCATTCATTTTTCTTCTTTATTTATTTTATTTACATGCTTATTTGTATGAGGACAGGAGGACAAAGTGAGTGAAGTAGAGACGCTTGGTAAATCATTTAGAGACCTTTATAGGGCTTTCAGTACTGATATCACAGAAGGCTTAAAGTGAGCCCTCATAAAGTTTTGACTGTGCTGTGAGCATCCTGATCTACACTGTTCACGGTTCTAGACGACACCAAAAATAACGTTTTTTTGGTTTCATTTAGTAGTACATTTTTGAGAACCTCCGGACCTCATTACTAAATGAATAATACAATGTAATACAATGTAATTATGAATTTATAGCAAAACGGACTGATGCTAGTTGTATTACCAATGCATTCACGTGCTCAAATCATGATCAAAACAATGACATTTAAATGCTCCTATACATCATTTGAAACGTATTTCCGTAAAACGTTCTTAAATTAATGATACATTTCTCTGCAACTGATTTAGAGCACATTGTACAGCCGTGTGTTAAAATGGTTAGTTATTTCTTCTGCTAGTGTTGATCTAACACTTTTGTCATACTTTTCTCCTGTTTGTCATACTTTTCTCATGTTGTTTTTCTCTCCAGCACTATGTTGATTTCTGTTCTGTGTCTGTTTTGTCCCAGTTTCCATATCTCTCCATGTAGCTGCCCCCGCTCCAATCTTCTTCTTCTTCTTTTCCTCTCATTTATCTTCCCCTTTCTTTCGAATGCCTTTTCAATTGACCCTCGTCCTTTTTTTCCTTCTCGGTTCTTGGTCGTTCGAATACTCCATGAGCCCTTTACATTTTCAGACCTGGTCACTTGAGGCAAAGGCCCCTCATGTTGAAAAAAAAATACTACTGTGCATATGCAGGAAAAGCCCCCCGCCCTTTGTCTGGACTGTCATGTACCTTGGTGATGGAGTATTGCGGAGTATGTACCATCACATGCGGAAAGCAGTCATGTGTGCTACATTTACTCTTAGCGAAAATAAAGCCAAGCGAACCTTGTCCAAACCGAGCCTTGCCTCCAACCCTGTAATTGCCCTCCCCCCCTATTGACTAGTGAGTCCAGAAGCCACGAACCATCCCTTATTTGGACTGGTGGAAAGATGGTGTCAGAGAACTGCACGGGTGAGCTTGCCTTCACATCGGATTGATCAGTCCTTCAAGGCATTCCAGCTTGTCTGTATAGAGAATAGGGCTTTCCCCTTCTAAAGGCCTGGTCACTGGAGTCATACCAGCTTTGGTGAACTGGCCAATTTTAATGACTACTCTTTTGGCCCTGTTGACTAGTCGTAGACCAATAACATGGAGAAAACACTTATTATAGCTTTAAACACCTTAAATATTCCTTCCCTACTGGCTGTAAATCAAGACATGAAGACTGCATGTCAGGAGACTTTGTTAAATGTGTTACTGTTTATGAGCTCCCTGACTAAGGCCTTCTGAACACACTTCACCCCACGGCCACCGACCAGTTCTATAGACTTATTACTACTCAGTCAGGGGCACTGTGTTACTTATTATTATTATTTATCATTTAAAGGCGCCTTTCGAAGCACTCAAGGACAGCTTACAGACGAGTAAAACATCATCAAATTAGGGGAGGAAAGCAAAGGAAGACAAGTAGAAAAAACTAATAAATAAAGATAAATAACAGAAGAGTCACAAGAGTGTAAAACAAAAAATGAGTGTAGACTAGGAACAAGGTCAAAAAGAGAAGTTTGAAGAGGTGAGTTTGAAAATATGATTGTGTTTAGTTTGTTTTTCATTGCGGGTCTTCTTTCCTTACCTTAATGTGATCTGCTACAAGATGCAAACTGCATATTTGTACCACGGTTGCAGCTCATCATTCTGATAGGCTCGCTAATCAGGTGATGAGATGAATGAGGTTTGTTTAAAAAGGAAAACTGAAGTCTCCAGAGCTGTGGCTCACAAGGATCTGAGTTGATACGTATTCAGTGGTGTCACACAGCAGTCCTGATTTACACTTTTCAATCAATCAATCAATCAATCAAATTTATTTATAAAGCACATTTAAAACAACTTCCATTGACCAAAGTGCTGTACAAGTATAAGACAATAAGCAGGTACTATGCAGCGTCTCTACTTAATGTCACGGACGACGGGGGGGAACCTGTGTCCGTGATTTACCTCGGGGAACACAGGCAGGAGGCAGTGAAGTGAAGGTGAACACACCACAGCACACAGTGTGAACAGCACGAAATTCTTCCTCTGCATTTAACCCATTCACCAAGTGAAACAGGGGACGGTACCTTGCTCATGGTACCTCAGCGGTGCCTAGCGGTCTTGGGGATCGAACCCGGACTTTCTGGTCGCAGGGCGGATGCCTTAACCACTAGGCCACCCAGCTGCCCCAGGCAGGCATCCATGCTGTGATTCTTTATTTAAAGAAAACAAAACAGAAAACAAATCTGGCTCAAGGGCCGCTGCATTCAGAAACATGACGTACCTTGTTTACAGGACATAAACAAGGTATATGAGGTGATGGACTGACAACTGTGGGTTACACAAACAGAACTGAAATACAGAACATAATCAGTGCACAAACACAAGTCACCTGGAAACACAAAACAGACATAAAAGTCCCAAAAGGCAAACACAAAACAGTGGCCCCTAGCGGCCACTGGCCGAGCCGTGACACTTAATACACATCGTTCACTATTGCAATAAACCACAGGACACAAATCCATAGGATAAAATGAAATAAAATAGAGGTATTGATAGTTTATTTGTTTTGATAAACTTCCAAAAGATGCTTGTCTTGTACACATCATTTATAATGTGGCAGTTCATTCACACCGTCAGCTGGTTTCATCATCTTTTTTGTACAAACATTTCTAATTATATCAAAGCAAATCAAACTGTTTCTATTTTGAATGTGGTGAGCTCCTTAACTTCATTAATGCAATCGTAAATATCATTCAAAATTGTGAATTATTTACGAATGTGAACATATTCTAAAAGAATCACACACTGTTTGTTTCCTGTCTGAGGAACATAGCTGCAAATAAATAGTAGCACTGGCCTTACACTGTTTTGTCTATTTGTTGAGAGTAAGTGGATGTTTAGAGTTGTCCATGTGTCTCACTGCAGGGTTCTTCCCGTCTCTCTGGACGCCCCAGCAGTTCTGAGACCCCCAGTGCAGCAGAATTAGTCAGCGCCATCGAGGAACTCGTCAAGAGCAAGATGGTATGAGTGTGCATGGAAATTTTGTCGGCACAGTATGTTTATAATGAGCCTCTTCTGGGTCCTTTACGGATTTTTATTGGGTTGCATTTTGAATGATTGTAGCGGTCTCACATTAGTTTTTGACATTAGACAGCTGTGTTAATGTTTATAAGCCTGCGTACATGTGTTAAATGAAGGAACAAATACATTGTTGTACCTATTCTCTCCTTGTTCTCTCATTCCATCACTCTCTCTCTCTCCCTCTAAGAGTCTGGAGGACCGGCCCAGTTCCCTCTTGGTTGATCAGGCAGACAGCAGTAGCCCCTCCTGTAACCCCTCTGATAACTCCCTCCTCTCTTCCTCCTCACCTGTTGATGAAATGGAAGAGCGCAGGACAGGCTTCCTCAAAAAACGGCAGTAAGCATCTACATCCTACAGACCCTGGGCTAGCGATGCAATATCGATCTCCAGTATTTTCTGTTTCTTTAGTTTTGCACTGTAGCACTGTATGATATATGTAGGTTTTTCTTTTTTCAGTTCGCTCTTCTTTTGTCCACTTAGGTTTGTTTGTAAGATATAATATCAGTGAAAGACTATAGATGGGATATGCAGTCAGTGAAAGACTATAGGTGGGATATACAGTCAGTGAAAGACTATAGATGGGATATACAGTTAGTGAAAGACTATAGATGGGATATACAGTCAGTGAAAGATTATAGATGGGATATACAGTCAGTGAAAGATTATAGATGGGATATACAGTCAGTGAAAGACTATAGATGGGATACACAGTCAGTGAAAGACTATAGATGGGATATACAGTCAATGAAAGACTATAGATGGGATATACAGTCAATGAAAGACTATAGATGG
>JBBPDC010000007.1:22023468-22038899 GCA_037974485.1 Hemigrammopetersius urotaenia | reverse complement strand
GTGTATCAATGTGTGTATCACAGTGTGAACCACTGTGTGTACCACTGTGTGTACCACTGTGTGTACCGCTGTGTGTACCGCTGTGTGTACCACTGTGTGTATCAATGTGTGTATCACGGTGTGAACCACTGAGTGTACCACTGTGTGTACCACTTTGACCAGTTCTGTCTGGGTAACAGCTATATATTGTATCTGTCTCTCGCTGCTGTAGGTCAGTTGGTTGGGACTGGAGGAGAGTTCAGACAGTGATCCCTGTAAGTTCACGTTGACCTCTAGGTCATCCACAGGAGGCTCAGAGCGCTACATCCTGCACTCATCCAGCCCGGCTGCCTGCCAGACCTGGGTCCACCAGATCAACAGCATCCTGGAGAACCAGAGGAACTTCCTCAACGGTAACACACCCAGTTCTTCTATTCCATGTTTTTCAGAATCATGATATTTTGTTGTAAAGGTTTAGGTGTAAATGTATGCAGTTTGTTTAATGCTTCTGTTGTATTCAGTGACATTTGAAAAAATAATTGAGATTCAATTTCACCGGTTAAATATTAAGTAGTTTAATTTCTGTGTAATGGTGTATTGATGCAAGTTGGACCAAACACTGAATGAGCAGGTGTCTACTGTTTTTTTTGTTTGTTTGTTTGTGTGGCATCTTTCACATGGACAAATGTAGGCTTATGGGGCTTTTTATATTTATTCAAAAACTCTCACAAATACTTATTAGTACAAATTACTTATTGTATTTTTAAGAAATTCTGACATAGCTGACATAGCTGATCACTTCTGAAAGCCCCAAACTGAGAAAGTCATGCTTAAAGATTCCACTGAGAGGCAGCAGAGCCCAGGTTTAACACAAACAAAGGTGTGGTTGTGTTAATGGATCTTTGTTAATCGTCTGTTGATGCTAACTTGTTTAACCTCCTTTATTACTCATACATACTGTATATCATTAAAACAATGTTTCTCTGCTATGACTGTTAGTTAGACAATTCATTTTTTACAGGCAAATCTCCCATCTCCAATTACGTGATTCACTCTTTCGGTTTTCATTTATACTCACCAATAACCTCCTACACACATGGCCAATATTACTCACGCATGGATTTATTTGAATGACAACCAGATGGTCTTTTGTCTCCTTATTTAATGTAAAAGTGTAAGAAAATCAATTCCAAATAATTCCAAATATTATTATAAAAAAAAAGCCATCAGCAACATCCTTCAGGTTTCTGCAGAACACTACACAAGCACTGTAATAAAAAAACAGTTACTACTAATATAATATTATATCAGATGATATAATTTAATATATTGTATTATTGTATTTTAATATCACAGTGTTGTAACAGTACTGTATTCTTAAATACACTCTCTGGCCATTATAATAAGAGCACCTACCTTGAATCTACACTCTTTGTTCATTTGTTCACTTGCCTTATATTTTAGCATTTTGTTCGTATCAGTTATATGTTTACAGCCAGAAGTTACTCGGTTTCTCTCCATCACTTGTTAGCCCCTCCTTCGCTCTGTTCAGTGAGCAGGTGTTGTTTCGGTAAGGGTGTGTTAGTGCTGGTGCAAGTGATAAAGTTGTAGTTAAAGAGCTATGAGTGCACTGTTACCATCAGTGGAGATGATCAAATGGACAGTGAATGGTAGGTGTACCTAATAAATCGTCCAGTAAGTGTATTCATTCATGCATTTGCTTAGATTGGATGGTATTCAAGGAAACATACTATTCTTGTGTTTATACTGATTGCACTGATCTGTTTCTCAGCACTAACGTCTCCCATCGAGTACCAGCGGAACCACGTGGGGGCGAGCGGTTCAGGCGGTCCTGGCGGCAGCAGTGGCCTCCCTGGGGGCAGCAGCAGCAGCAGCTCAGCTTCCCGCTCTCGCAGCTCCAGAATCCCACAGCCTTCCTCCCGCCTCCCCCAGCCAGTGCAGCACCATCATCCCCCCAGCCCAGACAGCCGCACCTCAGGTACGTGCCTTCCGGCTGAGGGCCAGTTTCAGCCTGGGCCTCCTGTACCCAGAGCCGCGGTAGCCCCTATGCCTCCGATTTCCCGGATGCCCCTGGCCATTCCCAGGCCTCGAGTGGGCCTCGCATCGCCCCTGCAGTCCTCTGTGATTCCCCAGTGCTCCACCCCAAAAGGGGCAGGCACCTTCTGGGCCTCTGCCCCAGCCCCATCCCCTGGCCGACCCCCTGGGTCCTACACAGAGCGGGACGAACCTCCGGTGAGCCGCAGCTCCAGCCAGAAGCGTAGGCACTCGAGCCACAGCAAGGAGGCGGACCGCATTAGCACCTGCTCCTCTGCCAGCGAGCAGTCTCTCCACTCCACACAGAGCAACGGGGTAAGGGCCCGACTCCTGCTTTAGACGGGCCTAGTCCTGCTCTTCTGGCTTTCTACTAACCGCCTGGGACCCAAAGAAGACCTTCTGCGGCTCCTGCGGACATTAACCAGCCTGGGCTTGTTTATGCTCCACTATTGTTTGTTTACTCACTAACTCTGACTGGCAAAAACGTCCCTTCTGCAATAGGCCCACCCACTGGCCTGTGGTCTTTCTGCAGTCTTCTGCTTTGTCCTCACTCACTCTTTTACCCTGAAACATCTCACAGACTTAGAAGCAAGCAAACTAATCTAAACCCATACTAACCTTCTTCACCCTCTGCTGCAACTTTCAAGCTCCTAAACTGGGTTTTTCTACAGCAGTGTTGAGAAGCACAAGCTCTGGAAGAAGTTACTGAGGAAAAGCTTGACTTTATTGACTTTTTCTTTCCTCAAAACACACTTTCTATGTCTCTTCTTCTGCTTATAATGTATCTAATGCAGTTTGTCAGCTTCACATGTAAATAATGTTTGTGTGGTTACATGCACTACCAGTAAAAGGTTTGGACACACCCATATGAAGGACTTGAGTTTACAGTTTAAAGTCAAAGCCTCCACTGTTTTATATACTCTTGGCGGCTTAGGATGCTTTTCCAAGAATGTTGAAGAGAGCACTGGTATATGTCAGTTTTTCTTTTTTTTTCTATATAAGGCAAAGCATATTAACCAGAGTAGTGCATTCTGCCACACTGCAAAAATTCAGTGTGAGGAACATGACAAAATTCTCAGTCCAGTCAAGCATCTGTGGTATGAGGTGGATCCATGGAGGCCCCACCTCACAGCTTACAGGACTGCTGATGTCTTGGTGCAGCACAACTTCAAGGTCATGTGAAGTCCGTGCCTTGGCAGGTTTGCAGTATTTGGCAGAATAAGGGAAACCTTAACAATATTAAAACAGGTGATTTTAATGTTGTGTCTGATTGCCGCAATTTCAAGCATTTAAGCATATACTTTTAGGTCTAAACGTCTGGAAGATTATTATAAACATTCAGACAGGTGTGTCCAAACATTCTGCTGGTGCTGTAAATGCGTCTTTGCTGTGGGTGCGTGTTTGGGTGACTACAAACTACAATAACTCTGTAATTTCCTTTTGTTAAGAGTTGTCAAAATTGTAACTGTGTGTGTGTGTGTGTGTGTGTGTGTGTTCTGCAGAGTGAAAGCAGCAGCAGTAGCAGTGTATCCACCATGTTGGTGACCCAGGACTACGTGGCTGTGAAAGAGGATGAGATCAGTGTCTACCAGGGCGAAGTTGTGCAGATTTTGGCCTCCAACCAGCAGAGCATGTTCCTGGTGTTCCGGGCAGGAACGGAGCAGGGCCCCGCTGCTGAGGGTTGGATCCCCGGATTCGTGCTGGGTCACACCTCCACCAGCGCCCCCGATTACTCCGACACAACCCTCAAGTATGGACACCACCAGCCTCACAGCCTCACACTACTGATTAAGCAGTGTTTCTTTACTTTTACTCCTTTCAGCATCTTACAGATTTTAGTTCACAGTTCAATTAATATATTGAGGAAAAAATGAAATATAAAACTCCCAGTATGTTAAATTCATTTGCTGCTAAAGACTACATACCACAGCAAAGGGATATTTGTGCAATAAAATATGCATTAAAAATGTGCAGTAAAATATACAGAAATTCTTGGTAGAGAACAAATCATGTAAGGGCACCCAAATATGGCTGCAAATGTAGTGTTCGACCCACCAAATATGTGTTTCTTTTAGCCTGGTGCTGTAGCCTGTCAGAAATACGACACATTTTCCCTGCTGTACCGTCTATAATGACTGTGTGTTATGATCGATTGCAGTCAATAGAAGTTAATACGATTTTATTGCAGTGTTTGCGTGAAAGAAACTCGTCTTTCATTAAATTTTTTTTGCGAAGCCCCTACCCACACTGCCAGGTTTTCTGTAACACTGAAGGAAGTGGTTTGAAGTGTGTTGCTCTCTTTCACAGCTGTGAATGTGCAAATAACCACTCAGTTCTCTATATGCTGGTTTCCACTGATGGAAATAGATTTAAAAAGCTCACTAAGCCAGAAGCAGCTCAATAAGTCACTTAAAACATGCTGTTTTCAGGAAGTAAATGTAAATTCTTTAAATATAAAAATGTGTGGTGTGTTTGCAGGTACATATACATATACACACACACGCACATTATAATGTGCAGAAATAATATTAAAAACTGTTTACATGATCTATTTCTCACATTAATATTACTAAGCTAAAAAGAATAATTGAGTTATACAGTTAATGGTGCTTTTATATTCACTATATCAGTGTGTGTTATATTTATAGCATTATTTGAAATCTCTTTGTGCTGGGTTTTTTTTCTAGCAAATATAATTTTACAATGTTTAACATATTAGAAAAAACAACAATTAATAAAAACAGCGCCAGGACATTTGCACAGGCCACTTTACTCTATTTTATATTTGTCTGCCTTTGTTTTTTTTTGTTTTTTTACAAACAAATCTTGAGACCTTTCACTGCTTTGTGTTACCTCTGCTGGCAGCAAGACACTGTAACACACTGACAAAAAGGCGTCCAACTATTTGTATAAGTGCCTAAGACATTTGCAACGTACTGTGTGTGTGTGTGTGTGTTTATTTATTTATATATAAATATATATAATTGCTGTTCACACATTCGTGTTGGGGTTTTTTTTTTGTTTTGTTTTAGCACACAAATTATTTTCCTTAGTTCATAGATTAACATATTGAAACATATACACAGTACCAGAACATTTATACGAGTCACTTTAATAAAATGTTACATTTACATGAATTACATGTTTAATATTTGTGACCGGATCTGCCGTAATGAGTCAGAAGTCGGCGTTCTATTTATTTAGATACGGGCCAATTAAGATGAAAAACATCATAAATATCAATTTTTCTTTTTTGGTCTTATATGAAAGAAAATGTCTTGAACATTAATGTCCTAAAGTTTTAGCATGGAAATGGTGAAAATGTACTTAAATGGCTATTAAAGTTGAGCTGCAGCTCTCAAATCTGACAAAAATATGAATTATTTGATAAGTAATACAAATTTTGAAAGAATTGACCATTCAGTCTGATTTAATGTATTTCTCTAAGTATCTAAATGCCTGTAGTAAAATGTTGTTGTTGAATACTGGGAGCATCTCTTTGAATGCTATGGCTTGTTAAAGATATCAACAAAAAATTGACAAAAACTTTAAATGTGTTTGTCTTGTTTTTCAGTTGGAAAATGGTGCTGTGCTACCATCATTCAAACGACTGTAATTTGACAACCGTTTAAGATACAGCTTTGACCAAGATATCATTTTAAAGCTTATTTTCTAATTTATGATCCCAAAACCTCAATTTTGAATTTTGGGTCACTGTGACTCATTTCGCCAGATCAAGTCACATTTATATTACATGTATTACATATATCGCATGTTTTTATCTCCTCCTCGGCAGGAAGTCGTCCTCCTGGCACACAGCGCTCCGAATCCGCCGCAAGTCGGAGAAGAGAGAGAAAGACTGCAGGAAAGATTCCAGGCAGGAGAACGGCCACCGCAGGTCCAGAGAAGCGCCGGCCAATAAGGTGTCTGTAAAGGTACCCCGCTCCCTTTTTACGCCACTGCTTCTAGGTCTTTCTTGATATCACTGTGTTGATCTTTAGAAATGACTCATTTTCACATGCGGCCCCACTCAGTCTTTTCCCCCTCTGTTTCAGCTTCTAAATCCGAACTACATCTATGATGGTAGGTCTGACAGTTGCGTTCTTGGAAATCCTCTGAAAGCTTCTGTGTTTTTGTTAGCGCGAGCTGTGAAAGACGTTGAATTTTCGCTGCCATTTCTTGCAGCAGCCCCAGAGTTCCTGGTGCCCTTGAGTGAGGCGCTATGTGAGAGTGGAGAGAGCGTGACCCTCCGCTGCAAAATCTGCGCTCAGCCCAGAGCTTCGGTCACCTGGAGAGGGCCGGACTACGGCACTCTGATGGACGGAGGACGATATTCCCTCTCTCACAGGTGAGACTCACACACACATTCATGCAGTGTTTTATGCACTTGACCACTAGAGGTCTCTGTAGCTCTATGGCACTGTGTCCCTATCAAGGTTTTTTTTTTCACTCGCCTTTCAATAAGTGTGAAACTGCAACCCTTTCACCGCTTTAACCTTTCATAAACATTCCGGTGGAATTATACCTGCATCTTGTTCATTTCTGATTCACACCTTTTGTTATGTTTTTTGTCATCACTCTCTCTCTCTCTCTCTCTCTCTCTCTCTCTCTCTCTCTCTCTCTCTCGTGCAACAGTGAGACAGGTGAGGTGACTCTGTGCATTTCAGCCGTGACTGTAGAGGACAGCGGCACCTACACCTGCATTGCCACCAACGACGTGGACACGGTCACATCGTCGGCCTGCCTCCGAGTGCAAGGTGTGTGTCTCCCACTACACACAGCTGGAGAATAGTCAAAACCACATCACACAATGTGAAATTCTTTCTCTGCGTTTAACCCATTCACAAAGTGAAGCAGTGGACCACAAGTGTTAAAATAATGCCTTAATAGGTTTTCATACCCGACTTCTCGACATTTAACCACAAACTCAGAGTAAGATAATAACAACAAAGAAAATGCTTTATATATATATATATATATATATATACAGCTCTGGAAAAAGAGACTGTTTTATAGGTGCCAGTATCGAACTGAACAGCTTTGTTGTAGTTTTTAAGAGCAGTATTTCTTCTAATTTCCTAAAAAAAATATTCTTTAAACCTTAATTTTAAAGGAAATGACAAAACATCAAAATAAGAGAAATGATGACTGTGTAGCGGTACAAGCATATACAAGTCCATAATATTCTCGAACAGACCCCTGAGGCCTTCACAGAACAGCTGTATTTATACTGAGATTTAAATACACTCAGGTGGACTCTCTTTACTGATTAGGTGACTTGAAGGCAACTGGTTGCACTGGTGGACTTTATTTAGAGGTAACAGAGTAAAGGGGGATGAATACAAACGCATGCCACACTTTCTTTTAGATTTTTACCATTTATCATTTTCCATCCACACATCAGTTTCCAATAAAATACATTTAAGTTTGTAGTTTTAACAAAGCATGAAAGGTTCAAGGTGTAGGAATACTTTTTCAAGGTACTGTGCATACATAGATACCAAAAATGTAACAAAAATAAATATATATGAAATGACCTCCATTGCACTTTAGGGTTTAGACTGTGTCTGTTCCTGTTTTGCTTTGCAGGAAGAGTGTAGGAGTTTAGTTCCACTGTGTTTAGTTCCACTGTGTTTGTCATTTTTATTTAACCGTTCATTTCTCCAGCAGACACCCCTTTTTTTTTTTTTACATTATCTGCCCCTAACCCCCCCCCCCCTCAAAAAAAGCATCACAGCACACTGGTGTGGATGAAAAAATGACTAAAGGGATGTACATTATATGTTCAGTTTTTTGGGGGGTTTTTTCTGACCAAGACTCTTTTTGCTATAGTTTGTGTGCAGTGCAATGCTTCTGCACCCTGGGTTGTGAGAAGTTGGGTTTAGTGGTTATGTAGTCTGCGTCACGAGCATTTTCAATAAGCATTCGTGTGCTGGGCAACCAGATAAAAAAGGTGGAGACAGTTGCAGTCTTCGAGTGAACATGACTGGATGATCTCACAGTTCATAACTATTCATGAATAAAAGAACCGTGGTTTTAGTTCAGCTTGTTTTGGCTAGGAGCACCATCCCTGTTAAACCTAGACAATTACTAGACAATTAATATCAAGTAGAATTACTCAGGTAAAGAAGAACATTTAGAAAATACTTTTTGTAATCATCAGAAACCACAACACACTTTTCTAAACCAGTTTTTCATGCTGATTTCAGATCTGCTTTCAGTTTTTTTCAGTCACGTCAACCTTTTGAATTATGAGTAATGTTAGATTTGCAATGCAAATTATCAAGCCGCAGCACCAATCAAGTAACTGTTTCAATATTTTCTGTGTGAAGTCATACAGGCCACAGTGTGGTATAGATATAATGATCATTGTCAGTCAGCTCCCACTGTTTCTTCAAAAACACTCAGCATAGGATTATTATATGTTAATTATACCAACTATCATGCAATATAGAACTAGCTTCATCACAAAAACTGTACGTGCAGAAAAAACTAAACACAGATTTGAAATCAGCTTGAAAAACACTACAAAACCCACATAAACGTATCTCTGGTGACCTGTTGACCTGTGTAATATGCATTAGTAGACAAATAATATTAAGGAATATTAAATATTAAAATGTTAAAGATCAAATATGTGTAAGTATTACTAAAATATATAGTCATTTTAATGTGTTCATTTAAAACGTATTACTTTTTTTTAAAAAGCAGAATCAGTGATTCAGATTTGATGTCTGTACTGTCTGCGTACTACATAGTCTGTTAAAATTAATTATTTTATTTTATTTAGCAATATTTCTATTCCTTGTTTTGATTGTCTATATAAAACGGAATTTTACCATAATTGCTACTCTCCAATCACACCCACCTAAAACTTTATAAATAGACCCGTGCCTGAAGGTTCCCTCTTTTCCTCTCCAAGCTTATTAGTTTAGGCTGCTTTATTTGCAGTTCACTTAGAAACAAACCAGACTTGACAGAGGCCACAGTTCTGCTATTCATAGCAGTGAGGGAGAGGAAAATGGAAAGGGTTGGGTGACTACTGTCCACAGTGTTTGAAACAGGTAGTGGTTTAGCAAAGTGGAAATGAGAGCTTGACGTAACATACGAAGCATTGTGGTTTATACTTCCTAGAACCATAAACCATGATACTGCATCATTATAAAGTAGCATAAGCTAATAACAACAAAGAAAATGCTCTCTATATATTCAGCTCTGTAAAAAGAGACTGTTTTATAGGTGCCAGCATCGAACTGAACAGCTTTGTTGTAGTTTTTAAGAGCAGCTGATAGTATTTCTTCTAATTTCCTAATAAAAATATTCTTTAAAGCATAATTTTAAAGGAAATTACAAAACATCAAAATAAGACAAATGATGACTGTGTTGCGGCACACAAAGCATAGTCCATAAAGACATGGTTGGAGGAGTTTAGTGTGGAAGAACGTGACTATCTTGACTGAAGAATCAAGTGTGGAAAGCCTTTGAGGAAGAGTGGAAGCTGTAAAATCTCTGTTGGTGTAATGTCCCAATACTTTTGTCCATATAACATACGTACAGTCAGTTTGAAGTGGACAACCAAATGAATTCAGACGGGTGATAACGAAGTTCATGGTGCTGTTTCCTCTTTAACAGGTACCTGCAGTGACGGGATCTTGTGGAAGGAGAACTTTGAGTCTCTCTACTCAGAAGTGATGGAACTCGGGAGGTGAGCTCTGACACTCAGTTACGCTCCTCACTCCAAACGCATGTGAATGTATGGGATGTGTAAGACACTGCGGTCGCTGAACTGATGGTTTGTTTGCCGCCGCTCCAGAGGCAGGTTCGCCGTGGCTAAGTGGTGTGAGCAGCGGGGGACCAGGCGCTCTGTGGCTGCCAAGCTGGTCAATAAGAAGCTGATGCGTCGTGAGCAGGTGGTCCGCGAGCTGAACGTCCTACAGTGCCTGCAGCACCCTCATCTGGTGGGCCTACTGGACACCTTCGAGACCCCCAGCAGCTACGTCATCGTTCTAGAGATGTAAGAAGTGACACAATGAACCAGCTCCATCTTTCCCAGCTCCATCAGTGCCAGGGGAACATGAAGAGTATGATGGGAGATTTTCCACCATATAAACATACACAGTACTGAGAAAGAGTGTTTTAAACCTGGGCAGTACGTTTTTGCCTTTAGACATGCTAGATAACCTTAGAATCAATTCAGATAAACATGATATAGTAAAGGTAAGAAGATATTTAGTTTCTAAACAGTCTTTAATATTTTAGGAGAGCACAGGTTTGGCTCTCAACTTGCAAATAATGGATTTAAATTTCACCAGCAGCTCCAGATTTCATTTAATGAAAGACTTGTGGGATAAACTTGGTATTAAATGGTAACTGTAAATACTGCACTTACTTGAGAAGATGGTTAAGCTAACAGTGTCACATCAAATGACAAAGTACAATGTATGTTTATGTATCAATTTCAAGTATTATTATACTTCTCTTAGTGCAAAAATGTTGGAGTAAAAATGTACAGATGTGCAAATGTGAAAGACTTATATTTCTGGAACGCGTGATATTTCGAGAATATGGCAAGAATGTTCAATTAAAAGAAACACAGCCGTATAAATATGACTATTATAATATTTCTAGGAATATTATAAATATTTTAAGACTATTATAAATATGCTACATAAACTGGGACATGTAAACATATGAGTGTTTGTAATAATACATTACAGTACATGAACTCAGTATGCATTTAGTATGGAAATGGCTGATGGGTAGAAACTGTTTCAGAACCTTTTATTTTATATTTTAGATATTATTTTATAATGTTTTTAATTCAGTAAATACAGTACTTTTGCATAGCAACACTAATACCAGCAGAAGTACATTATTACAGAAGCATTAGTACAGAAAATAGTGATTTTATGAATCTTGGTGTGTTCACTTCAGAATTGCCTGTAGTGTGTGCGTGTGTGTGTGTGCATATGCATTACTAGAGTATTTACAGGCATCTGTCTAACGAGAGACACTTTAAAAGCGAAGTGGTCAGTGAGCTCTTTCTGTGTGTCATAGTGAGAGTGTCTGTTATTGTGATTGCGGTGCAGGGCTGACCAGGGTCGTCTCTTAGACTACATTGTGAGCTGGGGGAACCTGACGGAGGAGAAGGTGGCGCTTTACCTGCGGGACATCTTAGAGGCTTTGCACTACCTACACACCTGCAGGATAGCTCACCTCGACCTGAAGGTGCGAGTCTGAGGCCTCCATATACTGACCTGTATAATGACTAAACCGATAGCCAGCTCACACTGAATTACACAATAAACACACAACAAACAAAAGTCTCCAAAATCTGCATTTCTTAAGACAAAGTAGTTTTATTTGCCATTGCAAAGATTGCAGTGAGGCTGTGAATCTTCTATTTTTCGGACTAAATATGGCACCAGTCTGATGCGCAGTATCCGTGCCGGATCAACAGCAGCAGAAAGTGCTGTATTGTATATCAGACCAAAAAATGAATGTGATTTGTAACCAGTCTAGCTTTAAAGAATACAAGATTGCTTTTAGTAAAGTAAGTTACAAGATAACAGTAATCACATGCTCATGTCGTGTGGTGCCATCTAGCCAGATTCTAGAACAAGAATCTAATAGGAACAAGCATGTCCACAATTTTAACTCAATTTAGTTGCTTAATGTCCACTTATGTCTGTGGAATACAGCTTCTTTTTTTGGGGGGGGGTCTAATTTAATCTGACTTATAATAATGACTTAAAAGTAATATAAATTCACTGGTCAGATAGTTCTGAAGGCCCTTTTTCTTAAAATCAGCTCTTATCTACTTTCAGAACCAAGAGTCGCAGCTTCATTACAATCTACATTCTAATATGGATTTATGTTATTTTTTACCATAAAATTACATGTAAAATGCTTTACAGTAACATATCATAGTAGTTGCTTCACATTTTCATAAGAATATACTTTATTCCCATGCAAAAGTTACTAGTGTGGTAACTAACAGAAACAGATTTGTTACGATATCTACCACCTTAAGTTAGTGAATATAATGACACAGTGATTTAGGTGTCTTTTTAAGGGCTTTTATACTCTATATTTGGTGATATTATAAGTAGAAGATGAGTAGAAATAGCATAGAGTAAAGCCTTCCAGAGCTAAGCTGTTCCTGTTTGTTCTCTGCGGTTTTTCAGCCTGAGAACCTGGTGGTGGAGCAGACGTCCACGCAACCTGTGGTGAAGCTTACCGACTTCGGCGATGCGGCCCATCTCTCTCGCTCCCCTTATGTCCACTGCCTGGTGGGCAGCCCAGAGTTCTCGGCCCCCGAGCTGGTTCTAGGCGAGCCGGCCTCGTTGGCCTCGGACCTGTGGAGCCTGGGAGTGTTGGCCTACGTCATGCTGAGCGGCGCCTCGCCCTTCCTGGACGAGAGCACGGAGGAGACGTGCCTCAACATCTGCCGGCTGGACTTCAGCTTCCCTGAGGACTACTTCCAGGGCGTCAGCGGTGCGGCCCGTGACTTTGTGCACTCATTACTGCGGGCCGAGCCGTCCAGGCGGCCCTCAGCTCAGTCCTGCCTGCAGGGGGAGCCGTGGCTCCGGCCACACGCCGCCTCTGGAGCCGCCCGTCTGGAGACAGGGCGTCTGGTGACGTTCATCGAGCGGCGGAAACACCAGAACGACCTGCGGCCCATGGATGGCCTGCGGGCCTTTGTGCGCAGCCGGCTCCTCGGGCTGGCCTGAGGGAAGTTTGAGACTAGTCTGGAAATTTGGGGCTGCCAGGAAGCCAAAAACAGTCTCTGCTTATTGGTCAGTGCCAATGATTCACTGAGAAAGTGGGTCTCTGGTGCTTTGCAGAGCTCTCTCAAAAAAACCCCAAATCAAAGCTCCAGAGAAGAACATGAACGTGGAATCTCATCCTCTTTTAACAAGCATTTTACGAAATGCTTTTGGACACTGCTGCTGCTGCTGCTGACAAAACTCTGAACGCCCCCTCAACCCTAACCCCAACCATTCCACAACCTTCTTTAAAAAAAAGTAGAAAAGAAAAAAAAAGATCTTGTCCGCCTCATGATCATATCCGCTTTCTATGGAAAATGCACACAAGCACAAAAAAAAAAGACTTTTTTGAGAGTTTTCCTCCATGAGTCAGAAAGGGCAAGCCTTTTGTTTAGACAGTATTTGAATCAGGTTGCTGCAGTACTGTACAGCTGTATTCAGGAAAGATTGCATTTTGTACAAAATAAATCCATGTATAGAAGCGCAGCAAAAGGAAATATCTTTAACTTTGAAGTTTTGGAGGGGAAAAATACAAACCAGAGAATTTAAAGGTTGAGAAACAGAATCATTGCGTATGTGTTGACTTTAGGTCCGTTCATCTCCGAATCATGGTAGCTGTGAACTTGATTTCGTCTTCAGTAACACAGTATGGGATCGGGGACGCCATTAGATCCAGTTGACGCTAATCCCGAAAGCTGTTCTTTTCATTTAGTTCATCTGTCGGCCTTACGTTGTAAATAAACTGTGTTCTCCTTCGTCCCTGGCGGTTCTTAACTGACGTTTTTTTTTTTTTCCTGTCGGCAGAGAGCCGGCACCTCGTGTTTTTGTTGGGATCTTTCTATGTGCAATGTTGGGGCTTTTTGCAGCTATTTATGATAACCGGTGTTCAACCTGCTGATGTTCTGTACGCGTTAATGGCCACTGCCGAGACCTCTGATGTGTGTGTGTGGCTCTTTCTGCTAAGTTCCCCTTGTGTTCAGTATTATTTCGTGGAAAGCCTAAGCTCAGTTGGTGAAAATCGTTTGTATCTTCGTCGCACCTCTTTTATGTTCTTGAATGTTATGAGTTTTCACATTATTATACCAAAGTTAACCTTCCATGTACCTGTACGTGCTTTCTTCCTCTTCAGTGGTGACGATTCAGCTACGGCGAGATCTGAATGAGTGGGCGTTTACATCGATCGATCTTCACTTTATTTATTGTATCTTGTGGTTTTTTTTTTATGTGTTACAATGATTGAAGTAGTGCTACGTCTTGAAATAGTTTTTTGAAGCATCCTTAATTTAATATCCGATCACTATAGAAGACGTAACAATGTACATTTGCATGAACAATGTCTGTAGGCGACTTCTCACTGCTACAAAATTGGTTTACTTGAAGTAGCGAGGCGAAAAGGCAGCAAAGCTAATTTGTTTTCGTTGGTTTCTTTACACGGCGACAGTGTTTGAGGTGTAAGAGCAGAACTTTAACGTGTGTGTTGTTAACCGTGGGCCGGTATAGGAGCAAAATGTCTTTTTTTTTTCCATTTTTTGTTGTTCTCTAATTTATTTCTTCATCATGTATAGCTGTACAGACTCAGATGACTACAGAAACCTGGACGTAGCCACATCATATTTTATACATGCAGTTAACTCGTCATTTTGAATGTTTCTGATAAAGTCTTGCATTTGCGTGTATATTTCTTTGTACAGAAACCATACATGTTTGCACATTGTGTGCTGTACATATTTTATTTTGCTCCCCTTGTTATTTTTGAGATTAAACATATAAAACATTTTATTGGTAATTCTGGTCTCCCTTACAGCCTCTTTTCTTCCTTGAGACGAACGAAGTTTGCCAAACATTTTCCAAACAATGTTCTCCAAAATGTCCATGAATATACATATTTATATATGAAATGCTGCAATACATAAATTGCAGTAATTATAATAAATGGGAACATGATAGTAAATGATCACATTTTCAGAATTGCACAAATTGCACAGTAGTGGAATACAGAGAAGAAAAAAATACTGTTAAACTGTAGTAAACATATGTGCGTGTGTTTGTGTGTCTGAATAAGTGCCACCAAAACAGCTCTGATTCGTCGGGGTACAGGTTCCACAAGACCTCTGCAGGTGTTCTGTGGTATCTAGTACCAGTATCTGGGGAATGATGTTAAAAGAAAAATTGATTCGTCAGACCAGGCCACCTTCTTCCTTTGTGTTCACTTGGTCTCCAAATTGCACAGATATCAGTCGGATCAAGCATCTGTGGGAGGTTTGGTAGCTGCTGCCACGTCTTTAGACACGTCAGAGATGGGTTTGGCTTATGCAATACTGGGCAGAGGTTTTTATTGTTATGACTGATAATGATGATCTTTGTACGTCACCTTTCTGAGAAGTGAGAAGTGACCATTTGTCATACATGAACACACCACAGCACACAGTGTGAACAGCACGAAATTCAACCTGTGCATTTAACCCGGACTTTCTGGTCGCAGGGCGAATGACCTAACCACTAGGCTACCAGCTTCACTTCACTTCTAGGAAATGCAGCTTAGAGGTTTAATCTGACCACATACATACATATACATTTACAAAAAAATAAATAAATATATATATAACATATATATATATTATATATTTA
>JBBPDC010000007.1:22006012-22016273 GCA_037974485.1 Hemigrammopetersius urotaenia | reverse complement strand
TACAAATGGTGCAAACTCTGCTAGATTATAGATAAAAGATTCCCATTCCCCTGCCATTCTGTGATCGGCAGTGATCGACAATCAGCAGATCATGATCTTGGTGATCGTTAATCGCCCCCAAAAATGCTGATCGGAGCATCTCTAGTTGTATCATATGTTTAAGGTATGTGTGCTGTATATTGTTGTGAGAGCACATTAGGGCTTGCCAAAATAAGTACTATTTTGTTTAGTTGGTGTTTGCCGGAACACATTAAATGACGTATAAAACCCTGATTTTAGACTAGAATGTCCTCTTAATGTTTTTATTTCTTAAAATGATTTTTCTGATGATAGTGTCTGTGTAAGAGTATGACTGCAAATTTGATTTTAAACATTAATATACCACTAATACAATGATGGAATATTGCCCAACAGTTTAGCTCTGTTAAGATTTACATAAGATGGAACTCAGAGCTAAACTGTTAGGCAATATTCCATCATTGTATTAGTGGTATATTAATGTTTAAAATCAAATTTGCTGTCCTACTCTTACAC
Source organism: Hemigrammopetersius urotaenia (assembly GCA_037974485.1). Lineage (NCBI taxonomy): Eukaryota > Metazoa > Chordata > Actinopteri > Characiformes > Alestidae > Hemigrammopetersius > Hemigrammopetersius urotaenia. The sequence continues at coordinate 22,015,739 of JBBPDC010000007.1, read as the reverse complement.
AGACACTATCATCAGAAAAATCATTTAACGATCATAAAAAATACATTGAACAAGAATGAGCAAAAACTGGACTATCCTTTAACACTGTCCTGCCTCCAGTAGTGCTAGCTGAATGTGCTTACTAACAAGCTGTACTTGTTTTGGTTTGCGTGATGTTAAATATTGCGATATGTGGTAAACTTGTAGTTTACTATACTAAACTGCTGATGAACAAATTGAGTTAAAAGGCTTGAAATATAGACGAGTTCTCAATATGGATTTCTCTGTATTTGCATTCTCATGAACTTATTTACTAGACCATAGCTCCATCTAGTGGAAGAATGAAGATTCCACCATTTTCTCTGTGGCTTAATTAAAACACTGCCTGAGAATAAATGCTGGTTATTATTCTGCTCAGTTCACTTGTGGTAAAATAGCTTTATTTTATTCATTTATTTATTTTTTATATAACTTAAAACCATGGTATGCAACAATTACTCACTCAATGTCTCACTCAATACCTTAATAAAAAAGATTTAAACACTTGTGGTAAAATAGCTGCATAGAACTGCCTTTATTCATGAAGTGCTGCTGGTACGTAGAGCACAGCATTAAAGTTTCTAGAAACATGGTCACAAGTAAAAATGAATAAATTTACATATGATTGCACACATTTTTTTTGCATGTGATCACACGTACATAACTGTGAAAGATGTTCCGAAGCATGCAAAACCACATTTTCTTTAAGGGTAATGCATTAAACTGTTTTTATGTGAAATTAAAGTGCTCTGGGAGCATATTTGGGGACATATTTAGGGTTTACATGATAAAAATAGGCATTGTAGGCATGTTTTTATATAAAACGCAGTTTTTCACTTTACACGGGTGCTCTTGGAATGTAACCTCCATGAAAAACTGGGGTTTATTGTATTCTGTTTGTGCTTGTTGAATACCAATATGTGTAAGCAAGGTGTGTTTAAGGAATGTACTGAACATTCAGGTTATAGGTCACATATTACTGGTGGCTTGCAAGTCTTTATGAGCCTGCAATTTTTATTGCACCGCTGCTACTATTGAGTAACATTCAGATATCAGTGGATAAACTTCAGTCTTCTTATTGAATCTTTACATGAACTTCAGCCTTAATGATGCTGTTTGTTTTCCAGTGGAGTCTCTGCGCTCCAACACTTCAAGCACCTTTGGAGCTGAGAAGAAGGGGATTCTGGGATTTTTTAAGTTTAACCGGAGAAAATCCAAGGTAAAACACATGCACAAATGTACACCTACTGAAAATACACTATATGGACAAAAGTATTGACCCTTACACTAATGGGGACTTGGCATTCAAATACATGGACTTTAATATGGGGTTGTTCCCACTTTGCAGCTATAATTGCTTCGACTTTTCTTGGAAGACTCTCTACAAAATTTTGGAGTTTCTGTAGGAATTTGTGCCCATTTATTCTGTAGAGCATTTATGAAGTCAGTCACTGATTTTGGAGGAGAAGGCCTGTTCCAGTTCATCCCAGAGGAGTTGTGGGATGTGTGTTAGAAGCATGGTGTTGTCCAAAATGTCTTGCTATGCTGAAACCTTAAGCCCAAATCCTGATAAACGGTGTGTCCCAGTACTTTTGTCCATATAGTGTAGTTTTTAACACTATCTCTTAGACTGTTGAATATGCTTGATTCTAAATATTTGGAATAGTGGCTTAATTTACAGTGTTAATAGTCCTCCTAATTCCTACCACTGTTTGACAAAAATGTAGCATCCTTCAATTCTGTATCTAGCACCCCATACCTGCTTGATGTGTGTAGATGCTTCTTGCTAGTTTTCCCATCCCTGTTTCAGACAGAGGAGCTGAGCTCTGAGGACATGGATGATCTTGATGATAGTGTTATGCAAAATACTGACATTTCAGAGAATGTAAGTACTAACCCCTGTGTCTCTGTCCTTTTACTAATACACATTCAGACTGTCTCTGTCTCTGTCCGGATTCTTTAAACCAAAAAACATGGGGAGCACAGGACAACACATTTCAGTTATTGGTACACACATTTTTATTAGGGATGCACCGATTGATCGGATCAGTGATCGCCCGGTTTTTGGCCTGATCACACGTATTGCCGATTTCAAACCGATCTTTATTGGGGGGGCTTATTTATTTGTTTATGTATTACATTTTATTTATTTAAATTTGTAAAGAAATTACATATGATTTGTTATCATATGTCACTATTATAAAAGTAAACAGGGAAAATAACTACCACTTTACATTAAAAAAAGTTTTGGGTTTTTTTTGTCGTTGTCGTCGACTACATGCAGCAGCTCTAATTTTCTGTTATCTGGGGAAAAAATCGGTATCGGAAAAAACAATATCGGCCGATCACACTTAAAAAAAATCGGTAGTCGGAATCGGCCAAGAAAATTGCAATCGGTGCATCCCTAATTTTTATATTTGAGCAAGATTAATAGTATTGGTATACAATACGATTATACATCTCCACTACAAAAAGTGTAAACATTGTTTTCAGTGTTTACCCCATATCAGAAAACTGTTACTAGTCTTCAGAGCTGTTACTGCAGTCACTAGAAATGTATGAAAACACACTTTATTCAGTACAAACCAAATATATGAACTGGAACGTTTAATTCTTATATTAATGTACAATAAAGAATCATGTATTATGTTTTATTAATCTAAAACTAAAAAATTCAGTGTTTACAGCTGTGTTGAGGCTGTACTCTAGACTGGCTCCTACTTTGAGTTGTGTTTTTAATGTCAATGTTACGTAATGTTAATATACTAGAGTCATCAAGAGTGATATAATTATGAACATAGGTCAGAATTCTGTTGCAGCGCCTATGGAAATTAAGAATGCACACCTTGGACTCTCTGTACCACTAGGTGGCAGTAAACACAAAGTAATTGCAGAAAGTCCTTCCCTGCCTGAAAGTTCAAAGATTCACAATAAAACAAACTGTCAAACACATTCAATGTTCTCAGCTGGTGCTTTATAGTGTTCTTGTTCTCACAAGGCCATTAAGAACTTGTACTCCATACGAAATAATTAGAAACATTTATCTTATACTTTCACTAGCTTACAATGTTTTAGATTTAATGTGAGCATGGGAGAAAAGCAGAAACACAGCTGTCTTTACAAAAGGACTTTAAAAATCTAGTCCCACCTGTCATACATCAAAAGGATGACAAATTCTGTGTATAACACCAGTACTCAAAGAGTACTGACCAGTGCCATGTTTCCTGGAAGAAGGGGGACAATTAGTGCTGTTTCATTTCATTTAGTGCAGTGCAGAGTGTGTGAAACCTTGGCTGTGGCTGGTTGGCTATGCCAGTGGCTTCAGTCAAACCTGAGATACTGAGATATTGAAATATACTTGTGTATTGCTTAAATACAAAATGCTCTTCTGGGCTGCTATAGTGTAGTCTGCTGTGCACTGTTCTGTCACTATCTGTTACAAATTACTGCCTTGTACTTCCAATCACTGACCACTTGCATTATAGCACCACTTAAGAGGCATATAATTACAGGTCATAACCTGTACTGCATTTGTTTTTGCACAGTTTGTCAGTCACCTTCTGCTTAATCTGGCCACTTTTGTCCAGATGGGTTGGAATATTTTTTATTCCCAGAGATTTTTCCTCAGTTTTGTGTCCAATTTGAACCACTAACAAGAACTCCTCGAATCACCAAGATAGGAGAGTAAAGGCTTGAATGTTCTTCTTTTACATCATGTGAGGCTAATGCAGTGGAATAGGACAGATCAGCTGTCCTATTCTTAACACCCACATGCAAGAGTGAAGGCCCTCTCTCCCAGCCAGAGAGAATAAGGCCAGTTGTACTCTCTTGGACTCCCAGCCTTAGATGGCATCACAATCTGTCAATGATCCTGACCACTTAGACAGGTGTACCGCTCAAGAGCAAGTGGTGTAATATTCTCACAGTGCAGGGATGCAGTGGGTAACTGGTGGCCTGGTGATTAAGGAGTTGCCCCAGTGTTCGGAAGGTTGTGGGTTCAAATCCTCAAGACGCTGTCCTCGACTGAGGCAAGGTATCGTCCCCACACACGGCTTTCCGGGTGCTGCTTCACTGGCTGCCCGCTGCTTCACTTGGTGAATGGGTTAAATGCCGCGAAAGAATTTCACACAGTTCACACCTGACATAAAAGAGGTATGTAGTGTGTGGTCTTTTTACACACATCATTGTCACTGCTAGGTTGACAGTGGTCCACCACGCCAAGATATCCGATTAAGAGCAGCCTCAGACGAAGAGTTAGAGCACAGACAACATGCATATACAAGTTAGGAGATTGTAGTAAAATGACAGGAGACTGCTTATTGTCATCACTTTTTTCTGCTTTTGTTGACGGCTTTATTAAATAAATACACATCAGAAAATACTGCTGCAGACAGGGCCCTACAGTATCACCCCTTCCAGCACACACACACGCACAGACTCGCACTAGCTCAAGCTTCGCTAGATTATACAGACAGTCTCCTCCTTTTCTTTCTAAAGCCAAGTCAAAATCACACTCTGTTCTGGAACACATTCCCTCACACACACATACTAGCAATTTCAATGCGCATAGTTCATAGTCAGCTTGCACATTTTCATCTTCTCCGGCTGCTCTCCTCTGCCAGACGCTTCAGTGTGTGTGTATATGCACTCGGGCTGGGCCATCGGAGAAGCCATCTCCCTCTAATTACACACGTTCAGGTGCAGCCTACCAGCGCGCCCAGCCAGAAATGCAATTTTTGCTCTTTTTTTGTCTATTACATAACCAGCCTGTCGCAGTTACTCTTTTGAACATTCCGTTCTAAGAGCAGGAGAGTGTGTGTGTGTGTGTGTGTGTCTGCATATGTGTCTGTACCTGTGTGTTTGTGTCTGTGTGTGCACGCATGTTATGTATGTATAAGCTGATTGAAACAAGCTGAGAAATTTTGTACAAACTTTCAATTGAAACTGTATTTGTGTTTGAATGTAGAAGAGGATCATTTTTTCTGTTTTATCAAGATTTTAATTTAATAAAAAGTTGCTAAACTAAACTAATACAGTGAACGTAAGAACCATGTATGAATAAATTCAAATAAATAGTCATTTATTTCCTGGTCATACACCTTGAGTATATTAAACATTACAGTGCCTCTATATTGTACACATTTATTTTGCATATGGGGATGGAACTTTAAGCTTCAGCAACATTAGCTACAGCAACCAAAATGAAAATATTCGTTGTCACCAAGGCAACTGAAATCAAAGCTCAAACCAGAAAGTTAGTTTGAACACTACTACTTTACTAACAAAGTGCTTACAAAAGAAAAAACAACATGTGAGCTCTCGACAGTATTATTAGAGTGATAAACATGTGAGCAGAGCAGTATTATTTGTAGGTAAATGCGGAAATCACTTACGTTGAAAAATATGATCTGGATCCACTGAAATGATGCTGTCATTATCAAACGCAAAATTAGGTAAGCTAAACCTCCTGCTGTAGCAGTGCTTTACCTTACATGGAAGAAGACGCCTGGTTAAGACTGAAAGGGCGAATAAATCGATGATTCAAACGTTCATATGGGTGGGGAGAATACTTTCCTCTGGACCAAGAGGTTATGGGTTAGAATCCTACCTTCAGCTCACCACCACTGGGTCCCTGAGCAAGACCCTTAACCCCAAGTTGCTCCAGGGAGACTGTCCCCTGTAGTTAGAACATGGAAGTCACTTTGGATAAAAGTGTCTGATAAATGCCGTAAATGTAAATGTCACAGTGCTTTAGCTTACCTGCTTTCTTAAAATGTCTACTGTCTTCCAACTTTTAACTATTTACACACTGTTGTTTCTTCATCATGGAGTTTCTTGAACTCGGAGCTTGAAGACATTTTCGCAAGGCATACTATGCATTAGATTTCACATTTATGGGAAACAATAGAACCAATAAGAAATAATGTCACAAATCAAAGAAACAGTCTTGCAATAAAACCACTTCAGCTGACCTAATGATGCTCTTTTATTGCAGTATGCAGCTGGTTAGTGCTGATACCTTGTATAAGAAAAACGTATGGTCATGTAATGGGACAAAAGTGATCTTTTTAATTGTGTATGTGTCCATATGGCCTAACTGTAATTATATCCACACTTCAACAGTACAGTAAATAGACAGTTATAACTCCAGACTCCAGCATTCTGTTGTTGGACTAAAAATATACAAAACTGTCAGTAAAGTGCCAGTGCAATAGAGTGTGTTAACACATGACAGGTAATAAGCGTGAGGCATAGTAGTAACAGAGGCCGTCCAGTAAACAGAGCTGTCATCTACGGATCTGTGTGTGCCTGCACGCCTTATGTGAGACATTCTTGGCCAGGACTGTGGGGCGTGCAGTGTTCCGCCAATTCCCTAACATTCCACACACACACACACACACACAGTGCGGATGTGGACAGACTGATTCTCTGCGAGAACACTTACATAGGAAATAGAAAGGCTAGAAGCAACTTTTTGATGGAGAGGGTTAGCCAAGATTGATAGTTAGAGAGGGTCACGGTGACATTGCTACAAACACACAACGTTCCCTGTTTTCATTTCTGGCTTTCGTATGATGTTATGATGAGAGATGACTTTCTGGCCTCATAGCTGCACCCGTGGCTTCTTATATGTCGCGAAAGAGCTTTCACAAGACTATGATTTGTGTAAAACCTTTATCTATCTTGCACAGATACATTTAACACAGTGAAAATGTTTCTTGACTTCTACTCCTCATTTTTGTTTTTGTTTGTTTTTTCCCCCGGCTTTCTCCCCAGTTTATCCATCCATTATCTGACTCGCTTATCTGGCTGATGGCAGCCCCCTGCTTAACTTTACCATAACTTTACCATTTACCGTAGCTATATAAATACAGAAGTAAATAATCTGCATAACGTGAAAAAATGCCTATTGTGTGTTATTATAACTAAAATATAGTTATTAGTATATAACAAGTGAACTTTATCTCAGTATCAGAGTGCTGAAGTTTCAAGTATTGTAAATACAGTAAACCCCCAACATTTGCAGGAGTTACATTCCAAGAACAGCACGAAATTCAGCCTCTGCATTTAACCCATTCACCAAGTGAAGCAGGGGGCAGCCAGGAACACGGCACCCGGGGAGCAGTGTGTGGGGATGGTACCTTGCTCAGGGTACCTCAGCGGTGCCTAGCGGTCTTGGGAATTGAACCCGGAGTTACTGATCGCAGGGCGAATGCCCTAACCACTAGGCTACCAGCTGCCACCATTATGTAATTTATTGTAATAATTATACAGGGCTTTTAGAAGAACAAAATGAAAAACCCGAGATCACTCAGAGAAACACACAAGATGCGTCACAAGGCAGCAGCCAATCAGCAGCAAGGAGAAATAAATAATGTTCTCAGATTGGCTTTCAAACATCCCGTCTCTGAGTACAGTGGGGTATTTCCCCATCTTTCTCTTGACAGTACTAAATTACGTTACAAAATTAGTAAATATATGTATGTATAAATGTATATTTTTCCTAATAATTTAGCACTAAAATGAGTGAAAAATCTTATATTGCCATGGAGGATATCCATGGTTCCTGCAAATTTGTGGGAGTATCCGCGAACAATTATCCGTTAGATTAAATCTGTGAATGCTGAACGAATGAGCGGGGGTTAACTGTTTTCATAGGATATTTACTCTAAATACGGTCATATGCTGGTGTGCTAAACGTATGTGTGTGTTGCGTGAGTTAATGTCAACTGTGTAACTGTTTCTTTTCTAGGGTCTGTCTGTGGTTGGGGGACCGTGTGTAGAGGTGCGACCCAACACTCTGGGTCAGTCTCAGTCGGCCATGAACCTGTCCAGACTGTCTCCTAAAACAGAGCCCAAAAAGCGTCGAGCTCCAGCTCCCCCACCTCCAACAGCTTACACACACTCAACCGTCCTGGACTCGCAGGTGAGTGCAGAGCAACTCACACACACACATACACACACACACACACGCCATTCTGTATTGCCTTCTCAGGTGAAAGATACCCAAGCAGCACATCAATAGCATAGTTGGACTTTTAGCACTAGTTCGCATGTACTGTGGTCGCACATGACGTTTGTATCGTTGCAATATTTTGCTAAAGCCGGATGATGCAGACAGTAATGTGATTTTACTGCTAAAGTTGCGATGTGATAGTAAAGAGCCCATATCATCACTTAAAATGTCTGTAAATATTATTTCTAAATGTACATTTACGAACCCCATTTGTACAGTCCATATGCGGAAACTAAGCTACAAAAACCATAGTTTTCAAATCATAGTTTCTGGGATGTCACAACACCTTATTCTCAACAGTTTAGTTCTGCCCATTCATGCTCCGATTGAACTTTAACAGTTAAAGTTTAAAATTTAAAAGTTTTGTTGGATTACGTAAAAACTGTGTTTCATCAGAACACAGTAACTGGAACTGTGATTGGTCACCCTGTCAGAAACACTGGGATTGGTTAGAGGCTCATTTGCGTGTTTATGCCTTTTCTAATATCAGTATTGTAGACTCATATTGCGATAAAAATTAGCAAAGGATTTATCATGCAGCCCTATATTTTACTCCCATGAAAACTTTGTATATTTGTTTTATAGGACTGTCATTGTTGATAATATTAGTGTAGAGGTAAATAGATCATTTTGTCACTCAAGTAACCACCATTTTAAAAAGAAAACGGTCCAACAACTAAGATGGACATAACTTTTCTATAGCTGGTCTAGGATGCCTTTAAAACCATTCAGTACTTCAGTACATGCACGACAGAGGGGTGTGTGTGTGTGTGTGTGCCATGTGTGCCGTGCGCCATGATTCACCACTGCCAGTCAAAACTGTAGATTATTGTATTACAAAACATGCAATGCATAACCCCATCACATGCATCGTTTATTAAATGTTTAGGGACTTATTTGGTTTGCATTAGCATTTTAAGGGGTGTAGTGGGTGTTCGACAATGTAAAACTTCGTTCTGTACATTTTTGATAACAAAAAAACATGGAGCATCTGAATACACACATGCATGTACAATGAGTGTAACTATGCACTGATGTTCTAAGTTTGTTCTGAAGTTCAGATTAAACTTGGTTTCCTGTGTTAAAAATGTAAATTAATTCTACATACACTGTCCCCTACCTTTTAATCTACGAGCATTAAGGAGCTTGTTTGTGAAAAAATCTTTGGTCGGTAAAACATCAGGGGCAGAAATTTCTGTTACTGCTGAAATAAAATCAATGGAATTTCCAGTTTACCTATTTAGTTTATCTATTTCCAACATGCAAATACAGCATTTTTCACATGGCAAGCCACAGACGGACACCCCCATTCATTTTCACGGAAAGATAGAAAGGCAAAGCCATGCAGACCATATGATTTGTGTGATTGCTGCTTGGTGACCGAGTTTTTTATTTTTTCCTCTGCATTCTTTAACCCAGCTAACTTGTTAGTGATGTTCTGATACGCCTTTATGTTTCTCACAGCATTAAGGATAAAGGGGCATTTGCAGGGATTGACATTATTACTGTAGTACCTACATTAATGAATAGGTACGCACCCAAATTACTTTACCATGGGCGCTGGGACACTCCCCAAACCCCCTACCCCTGGCCCACAGGTGGTTCCCCGGTCGCGCTGTCAGAATGGGGGCTGCTAGGCTCCCACTCTGATTTGCCTCTAGGGGTGCAGGGACGGGACAAGCAGACAGGCAT
>JBBPDC010000007.1:21958409-22001359 GCA_037974485.1 Hemigrammopetersius urotaenia | reverse complement strand
CTCTCTCTCTCTCTCTTTCTCTCTCTCTCTCTCTCTCTCTCGTTCTCTCTCTCTCTCTCGCTCTCTCGCTCTCTCTCTCTCTCTCTCTCTCTCTCTCCCCCCCTCTCTCTCTGTGTCCTGTTGTAATTGGAGTGCAATCACACGAGGACAGCTGCTGCCGAAGTGATGTCGGGTCTTGGGTTTATTTTAGACCCCTTGACTCACTGATCCTTGTAAAGACCCTCCATGTCAAAGCCTGATCCAACAAACACTGACTCCCAAAATGATCAACTTGGTATTTAACCATTATTAAATTATCCTAGCTTTGACTTTTCACCTGGATCCCCCTGAGCTGTGTGTGTGATAGGCTTTGGTATTAGTGAAGGTGTTAAAGAAGTCAAGTGCATAATCTCATGTCATCTCCTGTGGAGAAGGCCAAGCTCAGTACAGCTCTGCACACACTGCAAACACTTTATTAATAAAAGTCCAAACAATTTTGGACAATTTCGGTTATTTCATTCCTTGTCAGATCATCCCACAGGCTCTAATGATGTTGAAAAATTAAAAAAGACTGCTTTGACACTTTGTCATCCTTTCATAGCTGAACATTTTGTGATGGCACTCATGGCTCTGCTGCACTCCAGTTAGGACTGTCACCAGCTAGGTCCTGTTTATTTATGGAGCATGTTGAAAGAAAACAAATGTGACCAAAGTACTGTACTGGAAATGCCTTTATTATTGCCAGCAGCAAACTAAGGGCCAGGCTAAAACATGATGCTTTTTCATGCTTATAGCTCATTGAAACAAGGAACTCTGCTGAAAGTACAAATTCTAAATTCTGCTGAGAAATGCTTTAACAGTTAGTGTTGTGCATCCAGAAATCATCTTTTATATCTTTGATTAAAAGACAACTTGGGAAAAAGTCTGATGTACAGACACTTGTCAATATAGAGTATAAAAGGCATGTAAATGTCACACATTAACTGAATAACTTTTAACAAAAGGTCTTCATTGGATTGTTGCTGCTTGTTAAGGCTTTGAAGCATTCATACATGACCTTGGTGAGAGGCATTTTCTGTTGGTCTCAATCCTCTTTAGATTAGCTCGGCTCACTTAAACTAGGTGTGTTTCAAGCTTCTCAGAACACTTGCATGCGCAAAGTAGGGCTGCAGCAAATGATTATTATTTTAGTCAAAAGTGTGGGTAAGATTTTCAGAGGCTGATATTTACCTGTTATAGTGTTTCCTGACTTCAGGATAAACACTGAGGACATCAAAAGGACACTGTTGCTGCGTCCGAAATCGCATACTACTCGAGTAGGTACTACATTTGAATTTGAATTTGAACTTACAGTTTTACCTATACAGTATGAATGAGGGTAGTATGAATGGAATTCGGATATTCTACATCCGCTGTGTTGATGTTGTCACGTGTCATGTGTCGTCATAACAGCGCATTATATTTAATGCAGTGGCATTATTTTTTACCTTTACAGAGGACATTTTCTCAGAAGTGTAATTTAACCACAATGAGCAATGTTTTCTTTAAGGTACTTAAACTTGAAAAGAGTCTCTGTTTTCCTCCATTTTTCGAATATGCTGTCGCCTCTCCCGCTGCCTTATGGGATAATGAAGTGTCAATCGAATGCCTACTACAGAATTCAGCCGGAAGCAGTAGTTCATCCGGGAACTTCTCGCTCACTGTTTTTCGAATACTATGAATTCGGACATACTACTCGCCTCGCATACTGTTTTTCACATACTATATAGTATGTGATTTCGGACGCAGCATGTGTCTTTTGTAAATGAAGAGTGTGTGACTAGGTTTTAGGGGCAGTAAAGTAAAGATGCACCACCACCATTTCCTTAGTCTCAAAAGCATTTCTCATGGTGCTGATCTCATGGTGCTGCTGGTCAGAGCTTTGGATGTTCTGGTCTGCACACCTCACCCTGGCAGCTGGCTGGAGGAGCAGGTAGCACATTAGAAAAAGTAAGGTGGCTTAGAAGGGGGGTTCAAAACTAACGGAGCAAAACAAGGAAGCACAACATGTGAGATGAAGCAAATGGAACAGGCTGTTTACAGCAGCTCACTCTGCCTGTGTTGTCACTGTATTCTAAGAACTGAAGGAACTGGTTCCTGAGACCAGAACAGTGTGTCCTTGCATTTAGATGCAAGAAGGGTGTTTTGGGGTAGGGTGCTTGCTCTTTGAGGAGTATATGTCCTGAAATAAAACAGAATGGAATCCAGTGCACAAGCCTTGCCCTAGAGTGGCACTCTCACTAAAAGAAGCTCCTCTTATGAGCACAGAGCTATGCTCTGACTTTGGGCCTATGTTTCAGATCCCAGCTGTGTTATGTGCATTCTATGCGCATCCTCAGGATTGTTGGCCACATTCCCAAAGGGAGGGAAAGAACAGGGTTTCCGATCATATTACATGGCAGCTTAAACATGCTTGAGTGCTTAGTGCTTTTCAGCCAAGCCAGATCACAAATTGTTGTGCATCGATGGTGGTATGTGGAAGCAAGATTGATAAGAAAGTACTGGCCAGCTATAATTAAAATATGAGGCTAAATTAGGAGAAATTATCATTATTTATGTGTGTGAGGTTTCTAATGATAAATTAAGCCTTAGAATAAGAGCAGCGCGAATTGCAACACTTTGTCAGGCCTCTACCCTAAGACCTGTCCCACCTGAAGGCACGCAACCCCCCTGACCACATTAAGAAAACTGAAAAATAAAACAAGAAAAAATAAAATGAAATATTCCTCATCAGATTATAAAAACTAAAAACATGACATTTACATTAATTGAATGGCCTATATCAAATATAATTGAATCCAACCATAACATTCCTCACTATTGCCAATATTAACAAAATTAAAAAGGGTAGGTCAAGTTATTAAAAAAAAGTCAGTTCACCAAGAATTAAAAACTAAAACTGAAAAATTGAATTGAACTGAAATCGCTGTGATTACTTCAGTATATGAAACGGTGAGTGGTAACTCTCCACTGGTAACTACCACTATACTCAGATCAGACAGCCACAGTCACTACCAGGACCACTTTTTAACTAGATTTTTAAAGCCAGAAAATCAAGCACTGTCATTATGATATAATCAATTATGTTCTGCCACGGCATCGATGAAGAATCATCCATGTCTGCATCGCAATGCGTCGATTATTTGATTAATTTCAACACCCCTATTAAATACAAGCAATTAACCACACATGTTGTGCGTGGCGCCCCCCCCTTAAAAACATGAAGACAGAACTACATTTAGCCTTTCACCATGCATGCAACTTCTACACTGATGGTCATGCACATGTTTCCTACACAGAGTGGGCAAAATTTGGGCCTGAAACTACACCAAAAGGCTATCATTGTTTTGACAGCTATTCTAAGGATTGTTAGAGTTCACTTTGTTTGTTAGCAAAGAGTACACATGACCCCCAGCTATAAGACCATATCTTTTTGAAAGAGACCTTTCAAGGCTATACTGTACCTGTGCTATTTCTCAATTGTCTGTTGAGAACAGTGTTGTTTTTTTGTAGTATTTCAGGACTAGGTCTATGTGTATCTTCAATCAGTGCTGCTTTTTTCTGGATTGTGTTTGTTAGAATTTTGGGGGACCATAGCCATGCAAGTAGGTTAAAGTTGAGTCTGAGCTTTAGTGGCATTGAGGCCTAGGGAAAATAAATGACTGACCAGCCTGTGGTGAAACAGAACTCTGTAGTCCAGCATGCCTGTGGCAGGACAATGGTCCTCACACACTGTAATTACCTACTCTCTCTGCCTTCACTGTCCTCTGTTTCCTCCCAGCCAAGCTCTCTCTCTCCCCTCCCAGCTGTATTTCTTCCAATTTGGTTTAGTTCAATTTCATTCGATTCCATCCATCTATAGATTCCTGCAGACATTTTCCCAAAGTGGCTTTCCAGAAACATCCAGTCTTTCTAGGTACGATCATGGGAGGACTGGAACCATGTCAGGAAACCTCCCCAAGAATGTGACAAAAGAACCCTGCAAGGAACCAAACCTCCAAAAGGGTAGTTGAATTATACTACAGGTAGAATACACTTGCAAGGAAGTGTTTGTCTTGTAAGTCTTTACTTTGTCTTAAAACTAGATTGAAAATTCTTGCTTGTTTCTATAGAAAATAACCTTTTAATAAATAAAGGAGAACATTTTTTAAATGATCTGGTAGAGTGCAGTTTGTGTCAGATACAGTGGTGTGAAAAAGTGTTTGCCCCCTTTCTGATTTCTCGTTTTTTTTCCCATGTTTGTCACACTTAAATGTGTCAGACCAGCAAACAAATTTAAATATTAGTCAACGAAAACACAAGTAAACACAAAATGCATTTTTAGTCAAGGATTTTATTATTAAGGGAGAAAAAATCCAAACCTACATGGCCCTGTGTGATTGCCCCCGCTGTTAAAACATGACTTAACAATGGTTCATCACACCAGAGTTCAATATCTCTAGCCACACCCAGGCCTGACAACTGCCACACCTGCTCTCAATCAAGAAATAATCTAAATAAGATCTGTCTGATGAAGTGAAGTAGACTAAGAGATCCTCAAAAGCTAGACATCATGCCGCGATCCAAAGAAATTCAGGAACAAATGAGAAAGAAAGTAATTGAGATTCTTCAGTCTGGAAAAGATTATAAAGCCATGTCTAAAGCTTTGGGACTCCAGCGAACCACAATGAGAGCCATTATCCACAAATGGTTAAAACATGGAACAGTGGTGAACCTTCCCAGGAGTGGCCGGCCAACCAAAATTGTTCCAAGAGCACAGCGACGACTCATCCAAGAGGTCACAAAAGAGCCCACAACAACATCCAAAGGACCTGGAAGACTTGCTGTGATAAATGGAACCATGAATTCTACTGTCTACCAAAAACTCCTGAAAGAGAGTGTCCGGCCATCAGTTCGTGACCTCAAGCTGAAACAATATTGGGTTCTGCAGCAGGACAATGACCCAAAACACACCAGCAAGTCCACCTCTGATTGGCTGAAGAAAATCAAAATGGAGACTTTGGAGTGACCTAGTTAAAATCTTGACCTGAATCCTATTGAGATGCTGTGGCCTGACCTTAAAAAGGTGGTTCATGCTCAAACCCTCCAATGTGGCCGAACTACAACAATTCTGCAAAGATGAGTGGGCCAAAATTCTTCCACAGCACTGTAAAAGGCTCATTGCAAGTTATCGCAAATGCTTGATTGCAGTTGTTGCTGCTAAGGGTGGCCCAACCAGTTATTAGGTTTAGGGGACAATCACTTTGTCACAAAGGCCCACGTAGGTTTGGATTTTTTTCTCCCTTAATAATAAAATCCTTCACTTAAACACACTATTATTATTATTATGTTATGTAGAGATTCTTAAACAAAAAAATTCTCTTCACATCTGCACACCGTACCAATCGTCTTAGGAAACTTACGCATTTAAAAAAAGATATTTTTGCATCCCTCCTGTTTTGGGAACGTTGTTTTTAAGAGGTGGACAGGACCTTCTTCTGTCCCTTGTTCTTGCTTTTTCCTCACTCTGTCCCTCTCCTTTTGCCTGTTCCACCTTATTCCCACATTCCGACTTTGAATATTTCCCTCATCCCACTTCATTTGCTCCCCCTCCCCTTCATTTTTAGGTACATTCTGTACTCTGTCCTAGCAATTCCTTCACAGTCTCCATGTTCTGTCCCCTACCTCCTCCTTTACCTCTTTCTTCTCCTCTGCCACTTTCTTCCCACGCTCTTCACCCGTCCACTCTCCCTGCACCATCCTCTTCCCTCTTCTCACCTCCCTCCCTCCTGCACCCCTCTCCTCTCTCCTTCTCTCCAACTTTCTCCTCTTTTGTTGTAGTCGCGCTCTTATGGTTTGAGGTGAAGAGGTTAAGTATGTGCAGCAGGCATGAAGAGTACCTTAGGTGTAAGTGCATGTTAAATGTGCTTAAATACCACATATGGTGGGGAGTGGGGGTTTTCGTGCTTGAACTTTAGCCTAGAAAAAGCAGTTCTGCAAAATCTATAAATGGATAGTAAAGTACTGTATACCCCAGTCCAGGATGCATAGAACCTACATACATGGCCTTCTTCAGAATGGTGGGATTACAGGAGAAGGAGAGAAAAGTTATTCATACAAGCTATTGTAAAAATGTTTTTAGTAGGGCTGGGCAATTAATTCGAAAAGTAATCGAAATCGACATTCAGAACCTATAATCGGTCAAATTTTTATTTCGATCAAAAATTTGACCGATTACTTCGATAACTTTCCCTTTAAAAACACTACCACATGTGGAGTCACGTGACCCCGCTCCGTTATGTTACATTATTCCGCCGACATGGAGAGCATGGAGAGCTTAAACACTGAGACAACTGAGCAACTTGTCAGTGAACTATGAGGGCAATAAATAAATAAAATAATCATTCATTAATCGTAAGCGAGTTAAAATGTTCAATTAATCGAGATTTAGATTTTAGGACAAATCGCCCAGCCCTAGTTTTTAGACAGGTGCCTAGCATTAATTTTATAAAATACGATAAAAATGAACAATGGTTTTGTCCGGACAGTGATGAAATACATAAGGTTCATTATAACCTGGACCTTTAGATAATGTGGCCAAAAAGTAGTATATAATAATCACAATAGACCAATCAGCATAATTCATTTAAGCTATTTATATTCTGGTTCTTCCATTTTATTTTAAGCACTTGCACTTTGTAATTGCATAAAACACACACATTTATCTGAATCCTTTTACTTTCATTTTATTTGACTTATTTTAACTTATTTAAAATCTTTATCTAAACTCTATCTATTTTTGCTTACTTTTATTGTGTATGTGTCTTTTATGATGTTTATGCGTATTTTTTCTCTGTAAAGCACGCTGAATGACGTCTATGTATAATAAGCTGATACAAGTTTTTCTCTTATGCCAAGTTAGCCCAAACAAAGATACACATTATTAATGTAACATGTAATGTAAAAATTTATGTAATGGACTATTTTACTTTCTTTTCTAGCCGCTTGGTCCACAGTAGTTATGCTCATTGGGCTTCAACTTATTAGTTGGAAAGGGAATATGCTTTGTTTTGCACTTTAGCATGACCTCATGCCTAACCTGATTTCTCACTGTAGTTTTTTAACCAAAAGGCAGTAACAGATCCTAACAGTAACGGTAACCATTACCATAACTGTTGAAGTTTTGGCACTTTTTCTTTTTAAAGTGAATCAGCCTTTTTTAGTTATAATGAGGGCTATATTATATGATTTTACGATATAACATGTAATATATAATATTTGAGGGTTGGTTGACTTTCCTGTCCCATTAGTAGTGTTCGTTCTTCGGTTTAGTACTTTAGCTGAAAACAGAAAAGCATCGTAGCTCATCAGTTTTCTGTGTTCTTCTGAATATGTACATTGTGGGACCTTTATGTTTAATGCTCCTTTCCTTAAAGCCCCTGTTGCTTCAAAGATGGATTTTTAAATGTCATGTTCACCTCCCATTGAACTCGCTTCAAACATAACCGTCACAGATACCCTATCCTCCCTGCATTTACATATGATAGGCCTGCATTCCCACCAAAGACTCGCAATTTTAAATATTTAAAAAGTAGGACAATCCAAAGATCCCACTTTACCCATCACACATTCCTTCTGTTAGTGTGACCCAGTCTTTCCATCTAACTCTCTTCCCTTTGTCTTCAAACACAGCCATGGGCATGTCCCCACCTCGTTTGTTTAGGGTGACCCTTAGGTCATCGCCACAGCACTGACACAGTCCACAGCTTGGGGGGTCTTGTATTCGTGAACCAACAGCTATGTGTGCATACAGCCCGACGTAAGCCGTTACGATCAGTTCTGAAGAGCAGAACTGAGATGTTTGTAACTGTCTAGGCACATGTCAAACGATGTAACCCACTTTCTTTGTTTTCAACATATCCCTGTGTGAGTGTGTGGGGCTCTTATGTGAGTGTTTTGCTCACCTCTGACCCACATTTGTGCCTGCATGGACTCCTGCATGGGAAAGTTCTAGCAGCTTGTTTATGTCTATGCCTGCGTTGTTTTTGTCGTCTGTGGTTCCTGTTTATTGCAGTATTCAGGCTGCTTCTGTTTGCTGTCTTCTTTTTTTAGATTAGTGAAGTGAGTCTTATTAAATTAAGGTGCTGCAGGGCCTTATCAGTTCCACATTTTGTGACTAAATACACAATATCGACAAAAGTATTGGATTTTGGAGTGACCATTCATTCTGTAGAGTATTTATGAGGACAGGCACTGATGTTCGATGAGAAGGTCAGACTCGCAATCTCTGTTCCGGTTCATCCCAAAGGTGTTAGACAGTGTTGAGGCCAGTCAAGTTCTTCCACACCAAACTCACCCAACCATGTCTTTATGGACCTTGCTTTGTGCACTGGGACATAGTCGTGCTGGAATAGAAAAGGTTCTTCCCCAAACTGTGTCCATATGGTTGGAAGCATGGCGTTGTCCAAATTGTCTAGGTCTGCTGACGCATTAAGGTTAAGCCCTTCACTGGAATTATGGAACTTAGGCCAAACCCTGAAAAACAGGTGTGTCCCAATACTTTTATGCATATAGTGTATCTCTCAGATATATTTGTTTATCACCATTTCAGGCAAGTACTATTAACCACTTTCTTGATACTGCTGTTTATTATTGATAGATTCCTGATTTCACAGAGATGATTTATTTTTGCCTACTACAATTTTACTAGATGAGTACAACATTATTGCTCTTAGAAGTGTAGTGGTGTCTGGATAAGAGGGCATACTGTGCTTTCAAAAAGGTCCCCATCTCAAAACACATTTCTGTAAACACATTTCCTAAACTTTGCGGAGGCAGTTCTGCTTTAACAGCTACCAAAATGTCATTAAAAAGCATTCAAGTTGTGTCTCGCAACTAATCATCTTTAGTGGTTAGCAAAGGACACATACAACACTGTTCACACTTTGCCGTGCCCAGAGGATTTAGGGGGCTTCTGTAAAAACCAACATGGAGCAAAAAGGAGTGTAAATATACGCATAACTTCATGAAGTTTTTTACAGATCCTTTAAAGCACATTTTGTTAAATATAGTTCAGGAACCTCTCTTTTTCAGAAAATTCAGCATCAGCCACTACAGATCTTTACAATCAAGTCCCTGTTTGTTTGAATTACCGTACCCCTTTTGGCAAGGGTAGAGGAATTCATTCATCTCCTCCAGCCAAAAGAATATTTCAGAGCTTGACAGGCATTTAATAGCTTTAGTTCTGCAGAGTGAAGCTTCTCTACTCATAATGTGGGTCAATACCAGTCAGTAGAACTTGAGCAATAAATCTCTCAAAACATTTGTACTGCAGGAAGCTATATATTATAGATTTATTAAAGCTTGTTAGTGAACTGCTCAACACAATCGTGGAAAACATTTTTCTTAGCATTTTAGTATATTATATAAACTGTGAACAGAGTAATTATATAGTTGCACTTAAATTTTCTCTGCATTCACTCTTTATCATCTGGTTTGAGTCTGCACGTCAGACTCTGTCCCTTTTATTTTGATGTCAAAACAGCACAAAATATTGAGGGGTTTTTTTTTTTCACAAACTGCACATACAACAATAACTCTATCATATTTAACTCTCCTTTTTGGGACTCCCATTTGACATTGTCTAAGAGATGTGAACTTTCTAAGGCAATTTTTCCCAGCTCTGGTCCCAGAGGCCTTACTGCCCCACAAATTTTAGTGTTTTCTCTGCTCTCAGCTCACCTGATAATTAGCTCATTTACGAACGCTCACTGAGAAAAGACTTTAAAATATGTAGGTCAGTAGGGCTCCAGGATAATAGTTGGGAATGACTGGTCTAAGAGTTGGCCCCATAGTTTTGCGACTTGATTTTGTTACTGAAACTAAAGAAAATTGCACACTTAAACCTGGTGATAACAAATGTATTTTATTAAACTCTGAATTTAACTAGCTCTGTGATTAAATCACTCTATCTAATTCATATAGAAATGTCACAATAATAACTTGATTAACTTGAATGATTGTTTTGTACTTTTTGTACTAATCTGATACCAAATCTCCTTCTTTCCTCTGTCAAGACAAAACCAGGTTCTCCCCGACTAGACAGTCAGATGAAGAAGCGTAAAGCCCCTGCTCCACCTCCAACCCCAACTCCCAGAACCCCTGAGCCATTGTCCGCCGTTGTCCATGTTCCAGCTCCGGCTCCGGCTCCCTGCATGACCTCCGTATCCGCCCAGGTTCTCAGCACCACGGCACTAACCGATGACTCTCTGTCTGACCTGAGCCACAGTATTGAGGACTCTGAGCCCGCTGGCTCTGTCTGCAGCAGCTCTAGCAGCGATGTTGCTGTTGAATCAGCCACCAGCAGTCTGGCTGAGGAGCCCATAGCCGAACCTACCAGCCAGAGATCGGCAAGCTCATCACCAGAACTGGACCCAGAGCCGGAACCAAATCCTACTCCCACTCCCAGAAACACTGTTAAACCAGAGCCAGGCCCGAGTACCACACTGGAGGAAACCGAGTCAGCCCTGGAGCTTAAAATGGAGGAAATGGAGACCCGCCACAGTGGAATAGGTGTGTACTTAGATATACTTTTCAGTTATCAAGAAACATGTTCAAATGTTTTAGTATTTATTATGAGTTATTGTTTGTGCTTTCTCAGCAGGGCTTCAGTAAGTTATCAAACCTGTAAATTCCCTGCTAATTACACCTGGCTCTGTAATTAACAGGGAATGGTGCAATGTAGTCAAGGCAAATTTCTTATAACAGCAGAACAACGTCTACATATATACTCACTTTGCACTTTATTGCAAACCATGCCTTTTAGCTCCAGCTTGCTGAGATACAGCTAGAGACTACTAAGTTTATGTTGGTCTTACATTTACATTTACATTTATGGCATTTATCAGACCAAAGCGACTTCCATTCCCTAACTACAGGGGGCAGTCTCTCCCTGGAGCAACTAAGGGTCTTGCTCAGGGACCCAGTGGTGGTATGCTGGAGGTAGGATTCGAACCTGTGACCTCCAGAGTGTGTGGTCCAGAGGCAAGTATCCTACCCACTGAGCTACCGCCACCCCCTGTAGTCCTTCAGTTTCTGACCACAGGGCAACTTTTGGTTAGCCATATTATGTGGCTGAGACACTGATATAAACATATTGGCTAGTGAAATGAAGTGTAAGGTTTTTTAATACTGAGTGTATACATACTGTTACAATGATAGAAGAAGCAAAGAACTAGTACTAGTACTAGGGACCTTGGGTTACAACAGTCTCAACATCTCTCAACAACGGTTCCAGTTTACGACACTCACTCCCATAATTAGTTTGCATGTGGGCTGAAGAATATACAGTATACGCATAATACGGGGTAAAAGCAGTTCATGCAGTACAGTAAACCCCCAGTTTTACGTGGATTCAGTCGCAGAAACTGCAAATATCCTCCGCCTCTTTTTGATTTTTTTTGTGGCAATAAATATATTTTTTTCTGGATGTTTTCACACAAGGTGACTGTAGGGCAGGCTATAGCCGACCTGGAAGCACTTTTTTCAATTCCACACCAGGGTTGAGCCCCCGCGCTCCATGTGCGCTTTCTCTGCGCAAGCACTCAGACACTTCAACCTCCACAGTTCGATTGATCTGCAGGAGACATTTCCAACGAGTCCTTATTTGTATTTTTAGTAGATCAGGGGTTGTTCCCCAACAACCATTCACCTCGCTGCAGTGTCCCAATACTTTTGTGCAGCGACCTTCTAAGTTGCATATTTCACTAAACTGTAGTTGACAGGAAGAACAGATCTGCATATCCAACAAGTCAATAACAATGGATATTTTTGGGACTGAGAGTAGTTATGTTTACAGTATTTTAAAAACTAGTAGTTCAGCACAGAATAGTAATTCTGCTGTTCAAGTGTGGGCTCTGTAACTGACTGAATAAAGCAATTAACCTCAGGCAAGCACTCTACTGATTCTAAGGTCACTGCTCCCAGTGGTACATTCTCTTTTATCTAATCTGTTATCAGCATTTAAATATGCGTTTATCGTATTTGATGCCAGTAAAACTAAGAGAATCCATGCGAGTCCTATTGTGTACCAGGACTTTTTTTACCTTCCAAAAACAGTTCAAATTGTGTTGCCCCTTTCAGTGGCTGTAACATGCAATGTTATTGCCAAATTGAGTGTATATATCCAATGAAGTAACAATGGTTTGAGTAACTGGAATTTCTGGTTTTCACTTTCAGTTCATGGACCCTTAATCTCTCTTTGCACCTGGGATGACTCGTATCGCACTAAATTCACTCTCATTCTGATTAACCATTGTGTTTACAGATGTGCAAGGGAAGCAATGCTCAGTTCAGTGTGTTACCTGGACAGTTTTCACGGATAAACCTGAAAGTTATTGACCATATTTTAAGACAGTCTTAACTCTGCAAACTAACATTATGCTTTTAAGAATTTCTTCCCAAACCTTTGGTTCCCAGCTCATGAGACTCAGCCTGCAATAAAGGAGGTTATTGAGGACAACTCCGGTTTATTGTTTTTCCTGACGTTCAGCTGCACCTCCATCGGTTGACCCAGTCTGTTTCAGAGCAGAATTATAACCTTAGCAGGTTTCAGCCTGTCCTCACGATGAGAGAGAGAGGGAACGAGAGAGAGAGGGGTAGAGAGAGAGGTCAGCCAAAAGACAACATTGTGCAACTAATAGCATTGGCACTGGTGCAGAAACACCACCCAAAAAACACCCTTGGCCCAACTTTTAATGGGCAACCATACAATTCCTCAGGCATACAGGCAATAATATAGCAGTGTTACATCAGGCTTGGGCTGAAGAGACGTTTGCTGTTGACGCACATAAAAAAATAAAATATCTGTAAATAATCTTAGTACCTGGTAAATGAAAAGCTAAAAGCATAAACGTTGACTAAAAGCTTACCCAGCACTGGCTTCAGCTAGAGGTGGGACATTTTATTGATTAATTTGAAATTACAGTTCAGGACGATGTGTTTTTATTACTTATTTTACATGCAAGCGGCAAAAGCGGAACGCACCGTTCTGTATGTGCCCAAGGAAGGTCTTGCTACCTCTGTAATATGGAATTGGTTCGGTTTTGTGTCGTCGAACACAGACCAAACAAGTCTTTACATGCTGCTTTGGCCATGCTCTGCCATACCGTGCGAACTGGGAGAGCCCGGTCTCATGAGTTTTCATGCAGCCGTCACGAAATACAATTTAATAAAAATATATGCTGTGATCACAATTTTGGGCTTTTTTCAGGACCACGCATCTCTTTTCCATGCTAGGACAACGCTTCACTACCCCATGTATTTTAATGCACACTGCGTAACACTGCCAGTATCTGCGGTAACTAGTAACAGTTAAGGTTAAGGTTAGGGTTAAGAATTAGGTAAGGAATCAGCTTATTATTTCTCTGCTGCTGTCCCTCAATCACCAGTTACCGCAGATACCGGCGGTATTATAGGGTAGTGAAGCTTTGTCATAGCCTGAAAAGAGCCCTGAACCAAGATCACACCAAGATTTTATTAAATTCTATTTCGTGATGGCTGCATGAGACCGGGCTCTCCCAGTTTGCACAAGACAGAAGTGCATGGCCAAAGCGGCATGTAAAGTAATACAGGTAAACGTGGTTTTCTGATGAAAACACAATAAGGCTCTGTGACAAAGAATACAAAAACATTTTATTGTTTTTTGGCGGTCTAGTAAATTTCTATGCCTGTGCCCAAATTTAGTCCAAGAACCGACCCGTTCGCGACCGACAGCAGTGTTGACAGATAGAGTTTCGTTTGAAACAATTTGCACCGCCTGGCAACCCACTGCAAAACGTGTTCTACAAAATCTACGAAAATATATACAAAAAATAAAGATTAAGTACACGAGAAACACAGTTTTACTATGTTTTAAAAAATGTGTATTTATTTGACAGAGATTACGGCTCCAAAAAAAAATATTTTGGCTCCCAAATATTTGGTGCGTAGGAGCCAATGGCTCCTTAGGTTTTTATTTTGTCTGGAGCACTCTACTGTGGAAAAGCCAGGATTAATTTACATGCTAAAGGTTTTAGACCCAAAGTACGTGTCAGATTGAACTTTAACCATAAAGTTAAAAAAATTAAATAAATAAAGTTAAAACTTCATCTGTAGTTTAATTTTGAGGAGGGGAGAGGAAAATCAATTAAAATCAAAAATCGGATTTATTGTGAAAAAATCGGAGATTTTAATTTTAGGCCATATCGCCCAGCTCTGGCCTCAGTCAGTGTCCACTAGCTATCAAAGAGGAAAGCAAATGGAAGGGAAAAGGTTAGGGTCTGAAGGCATTATATTGATTTCTCATCCTCCAATGTCTCTTCAGTAGCCACTGAAGCTACACAAGATTTGCTTCACTATGCAAAAGGGGAATGTTTGTACCTTCTTATGCAACTAATTAAGAGGAAAAAAGGGAACTAAAAGCCTGAAGTCAAGATCTCCTGGTTGGAGTCAATGCAACCTAAAATGCATAACTACCAAAATACCAGTATCTTCTTTAACAAAAGGTTCTGAAGACATTCCCTCGAGGGTACCATCACATTGTCAGTGTTTGTATAAGATATCATTTTTTTGACAGTGTACTTCTGTATAACATGAGCAAATTGATGGTGTGCCTGCAACTTTCACATATTGAATGTAGTGTCACAGCAGGCAGGGTTACAGACATCATGTAGTCAGAATAATTACATTTTCTCAAAAAATATCAGTAGAGTGTTTATTTTTCTGGCTTGTGAATGTGCTTCAAGCCTAGTAGACCTTCTGGACAATGTGTATGCAGCATGAACTGCATTTTTTGAATAATTAATTTGTTTTTCATATTTTTAATTGATTTATAGCTTAAGGAACACCTGGTCTCTCAATGCTGCTGTGCTTCTGGGACATTCCGAGGCAGTATGGGTGAAAAGGCCCAAGCTCTGTTTCTTTCTGTTTACATTTTCCATCCAGTTCAGTCAGGGTTCCCACATACACTGGACATTTATAGATGTTTTAATGATGGAAAAATAAGAAAAAGTAACCAAATGTTCTTAAATAAAAGTATAAAGTCATGAAGCCTCCAGGATTTCATATTTTAACATATTTTAGCCTCTAATGACTGGTTTGAGTGCCTGAACTTTAGAAGAACTTGTGATCGAAAGATGATTGCATAAAGAGAGAGAGAGTGTGTGTGTGTGTGTAAGGGGTTTTGTTGTTTGACACTGTTAACTTAAGGGTTCTGTAGTTGGAACAAAGTCAGTCAGCCAAGACCTTGTTTGTTGTTTAAGGCTCAGAGGTTACTGTTTCTCACAAAGCCTTGAATTAATCCCAAAAAACAAGAATTCTCAACCTGTTGACACCAGATTTGGCTCTTTGTTGTGGTGACACAGACCTGTGAATGTGGTTAATACTCACTATGACTCACTATGAGATACAAAAATGAATGAAATCTTCACTCTACAAGCAGCCATTTAGACAACTCCAGAGTTAGTGTTCACAAATCCACCATGAAGGGCACTGGTCTTGGGTCAAATCTCTGTCTTTGCAATGATCGTTTTCACAGAAGACTGACTCTAGACGAACTTTCTTCACTTTGATTCAGCACTTCTGTGGTGATTGTAAAAATAGACCCTGTTGTTTTAAAAGGCTTAGCTACACAGTGAGGTTTTGTTCAGTTTTGTATCTCACAGTAAGTCATATTTTTTACTAAACCCCATTAACAATTATGTGGCTCCTCAATAAAGAGCTGGATGTGGCTCAAGCTGAGAGAAGTTTTTAGGGGTTTTAGGTGTTTAGGTGTTTTGTAGAATTTGAGTGTCTATTGGCTTATAGCTCCAGTTCTAAATTAAAGTGCACCATCATTGTTCGACAGGAAGAGGCAGGGTAAGAATGTGAGACAGAAGTAGTTCGTAACAGAAAACCTAGCTTCTGTTTTGGGCTGAGAGCTGCTGACAGTGGGGATCTTGTAACACAAACAGTAAATGGAGTCAAAATCAGCCTGTAGAAGCATCTTCAGGCATCGCTGTCTTCTTTGGCACAAGTGTAGATTAGTGTTCAAAATATCATATAATAATGTTAACCTAGAATAAAACCCACTGAACATTAATGCAATGCAATTAGATGTGGAATGCATAAGATCAAGTAAAACACTGCATTTTAAAAGAAGAGCAACTGTTTGTAAGAGCTGAGTACAAAGAGTATTTTAGTCTGGAACAAGAAAGTCATTGCTAGTTAAATGCTGAAGTGAGCTAGCTTCTCTTATATCTATCTTCTCTTATATCTATTATATTGATACCCGTTGCTGTAGAGGGTTTAGTATATAAGGAGAGGGACCCTAAAATCACTTCTATGTTACTGAAAGTTACAGGGTAGCTACATTATTCCCCACACTTTTACTATTCGAGCTAATTTATCAGTTAATGGCCGGTGATGAATGGTGTAGAGGGTTGCTAACAAATTGTTTATCAGTCTGTTAGGTTACATTTTGTACACCAGGAAGGTAGTGGCCAGTCCAGCAACTATGGCAAGTTTGCATGCAGATGCATTCCTTGGCACCTTGTTGCAGACCTTATCTGCAGTTTGCTGACATCAGAGAAATCCATCATCTTAATCTGTCTGTTCGCAGAATCATACACACGGCCTCTCTCCTCCCGTTTCTGAGTCACCGGCACGCACCCTGTCCAGAGAGCGTGAGCCGGCACATGTCCTCCCACCAGCGATGCAAATGATCGCCACGCTCCGTTCTGCTGAATAAGCACTGCCGAGCTTTGCCACATGTGCGCGCACGAATCTAAACACCATCACCCCTGCCCCCACTCCCCATCTCTGAAACCTCAGACCAGCTGCTTTCTGCTTTAAAAATCATTTTCTACACCCCGTGGTTAAGGAAACAAAAAAGAATGAATAAAAATGCTCGATACCTTTCCTGCCTCTACCTCATCAAGCCTTCTTTCTGGTGTAGAGTTAGACTGCAGTCCACCTGTTAACACACAGTCATCCTCCAGCGGTTCATCATTCGTGAGTTTACTGCTCTTGACTGACTATTTTTTTGAGTGTTGGACCAATCGTTGCCTTTTCCCCTTATCGCTTTTCCTGGGACCAGATAAGAAGCAATAATCTTTTCAGCAGTTTCCCGTCAGCTACAAGCATCAATCTTCGGCTCGTGGGAGTCACAACACAGAGCTGCCAAGTTACATGAAATAAACTTGAAAAATGGTGGAGAAGCAACAAGCCAAGCTGTGTGCTGCTTATTTTATTTAGTTAGCATCTCTGGAAATAAGCCTTTCCATTCCGTGCTCTATTCCTTGCAAATGAAGCAAGTCATATTAGAACAAATGATGGCTAATTGTAAATTAGGACTTATTGTGTATAGTGGCAAGGGGCCCTGAAATTTATACCCCAAGGCATCATGCAGCTCTCAGCGAAGCTGGCTGTGCAGCCTTTTATTCACCCATATAAATGCCTTTATTTATTCATTAGTGGGTTGTGAATTATTGAACGAGTACTGATGCGGTTTTCTGCCACAGCCAATCACAATAACTGTATTATTGACTTCTGTAGGGTCTGGGCGTAACATGCCACTTAAACCCAGGAGGAGTCCTTTACGGGAGTTGAAGGAGCTGAGTGCCTCCTCACCCCCTTCCAGCCCTCCCCCTCCCTCTGGACTGGACCTTCAGCAATCCTCCCTGGACATCCACATAGAGACAGCTCCTCATTGTAGGTCCAAGACCCTTGATTCCAGCCTTGAGTTTATTCCACAGCCCTTTCCCTGTCTATCTTCTTCAGCATTTGCTTATTTCGATTCACTACCTGCTTCCTCCTTCATCTTCCTCTTTTTCCAAGCAGGACCTCTTCAGAAGTGGCAGCTGAGTTGTCAGTCTTTCTTTCTCTCATTCTCTGTCTCTCTCTATTTCTTTCCTGTATAGTCACACATCAAACTTCTCAGCATGAAAGAAAGCAGGCTGTGTTCAAATTTTAGTAGTTTCATATGAATCAGATTTGTACAAGTTTGATCTAAACCAGATTTGTTGGTGGATTATACAGATTACACAGATCAGATTATTTGATATTCAGGTGTTATGTGGTTTAAAAGGAACATTTTGGAAACATGTGTGTAACCCCCCACCCCCACCCCCTTTGACACAATACAGTGCATGTTAGTCCATGCACCATGGTAATCATGTTGCTAGGCAGTGTGCTTACAGCTATAGCAACTAATGTAGGAAACAAAATCAGTGCAGTGCTTCAACACACAGCAGATTTCACAAACTGACCGTAAGTGTCTACAGGTCTTACTCAACAGCAGCTCAACTTGATCATTGATTCCACCCTATAACCTCTGTTTTTGACTGTGAAAGATGTCCCAAGTCTTTGCCTACTCTGTTATCACGTGCGTTTGTGAGTTTAGTTGCGTTTCGTCATGTGGCTGATTTCATGCAGTAATTCTGTCAAGGCTAAACTGTCACTCTTTGCCCTTCGGCAGGAAGTCTGCCAGTGGGTAAAGCTGTTTTCACCACTCGCTGCCTTTTCAAACAGCAAATTCCAGCTCCTTTCTAGAGTGTGTTCTGGCACGTCGTGATGAGACATTGTCTCAATGATGTGACAGTCGACCATTTTGCCAGTCAGATTACATTGCTTGGCTTGTTATCAGGCGCAAAAGTTGTTTGAAGTGGTTTTCCTTTTGGACGCTGTTCCATGTTTTAGAGAATGGAATATGTTGTATGCCTGTATACACTTTTTGTAGCTCCACCTTTCTGGTGTTCAGTTAGAGACTGTAACACCTCTGTTTCCATGTGCAATCTGTGTCTTCCAGTCCTTAGTTCCAGAACAACAAAACTGGATATTTTTGCGTGACGGACCTAGGAATGACAGTACAAAACTCCAGCTGTGACTGATACACCCATACGCACAGCACACATGCTACTTCTATTTCCAGAGTGACATGGACGCAGGCAGATGCAACGTTAGGTGTCTTGACCAATGGCGGTTGGAACATGGTGTGCTTGCCTCTATGTTGTCAGTGTTACTGCTGCATTGATTTGGGTACTGGGTCTACCGCTTCAATTTACCTCCACACTCTAAAACTTGATGAACAGATGAGTTTTATTGTGTAAAACTGCTTTTTCTTCTATACCTTATTCATACCCTCTCTTTTCTCTGCAGTCTATTGCTGTGCGCCCATGTTGATGCACTCTGGACGCTGATGAATGGACGGTTAGGCATCTCTCACTCCTCTCACCATCCTTCATTCTTCTCCTCCTTCCTGCTCCTTCTTCATCTGCTCACGGCTTCTTCTCCCTCCCCTGTTCTTCAGAGCTGCTTTTTGTCTCTTAACCTATTATGCTTTCATCTCTTCCTTCCTCGCTCTGTTCGAGACGTTTTTTTTATAAGTGCCTAAAAATAGAACTTATGATAAAAGCCTCTTTGTACTGTGACTTCTCATCTTGAGAGCGCCACTCTAGAACAGATGGGCTTTGCGATTCACCGTTGGGACCTGAACGTGGAGAAGGTTTCATGAACTGCGCATTGATGATTTGATGAGTTGCGGGACAGTGAGTTGTGGGACAGGGATTTCTATGTGGATTGTTAGGTAGACTGTAAAGAAAGTCATTGCATGCTATCTTTAAAAGCTTGTCATTGCTTGACTTGTGACAAACGTGGCTTTTTACATGAAATGGTGACTTTTCTAATTCAGGGAAACACTCTGGTCCTGTAAGGCCTTATGCCATCACATTTAGTTGATTTCCTTACTTTAACACTCCAGTATAACCTGGGAGCTAACTGATGAGTAAAATAATTTAGTTAGAATCCGGAAACCCCCAAACGGTGCTGGACCCTTCAGAACCAGAGTCAAGCTCCCCGGTCTAATCTGTGGAACTCTGTACAGTGTGCTCTGTACACTGTACAGCGTGTCAGTAATATATATCACAATGTTTCTACAGTATATGACTAGTCATTGGTGATCTCTTCCATATTCGTCTTCATATTTATGTAAATTGTTTTCATTTTACATGATTTCTGTCAGTTTAGTTTGTCATCTTGTCATTGTCGACTTAAAACAAGAACCGCAGCTAGCTGAATAGATGAATATTGTTAAACAGGCTCGAAGTCATTCTGACAAGTGTTGTGTTGCCTTCGTCAACAGGACAAAGACCTGTTTGTTCTGCCTTACCTTTATTAAATTACCTACATCTGCTTACCTCCGCTCTCTTTTTATATGACTTGTAACTGTTTTTTCCTGACAACTGCAACTGTTTTGATGTCCAAGCCATCAAATTATCATCTTCATGAAGTTGTTGGCAATGTTTGTAACACAGTAAGCACTCACCCAGCTTGAGGTAAAGTTCCTCGCTGAAACATTACAGTGGAGGACAACACTACCAGCTCAAATCAAATACCTAACAGCTTGATGTATAGGTCAATTCTCCAGCTTATTAACCACCATAGCATCTAAATGCAAGGTCTAGCTATCTATTTGTTATCCGTTCGGAACTAAATAGTGCCAAAAAAGGGCACGGGAACGAGGCGCAGATGCAGGTTTCTATTGGACTTGGATTGACTTTTATTTATAAACACAAAGAAGGCATGAGAGCCAAAACACAAACTCTTGGTCACTGTGAGGGTGGACCAACACAGAAGTACCACACCGAAGAGCTAAAATTCAAACAGGAGTCAAACTAGAACCAAGAAGTAATCACAAACACTTAAACGGAAACTCTAAACATGAAACCAGCCTCCATGAACCGATACAATTTCAAAATAAAAGTCCAACATCTAACAAAGATTGGCCTCTAGTGGCCGCTGACCCGGGGATGAGGCAGATAGAAGAATGATTACAATCATTGACAGTTGACAGCTTCAAACAGGGATCTTCTAAAATGGCGACTGGTAAAAAAAAAAAAGAAAGAAAGAAAGAACATATGTTTTAAAGCCTACCATTTTCACCTCTATACAGTATATTCAAATTTAGCTGAAAAAAAACAGTTTATTGCTTTTGTAATGTCATAAAAACCAAAACATATGAATATGAATGAATGTCACTGTCTATACAGCAACATTTATTTTTTGGGGGGTTTCTTTTGTTTTTTTCAAAAGAAACTGTAGGTAGACTTCTAACAAAAGAGGCTTAATTTGAAGCAATAAGGCACACTCTCTACAGTTAACCAACTTTTAAAATGGACTTAATATTAGTTGTTGTGTCAAATATACAAATATTTATTCTGTTCAACAAATTGTGAACTAAAATTAGTAAACCTTTCACCAGGTAGCATACATCTGTTAAGCTACATCACAAACTGGTTTGATTGCAAGATTAGAACCAAATCAATAGGTGAAGGGACTCCCAAAAGGCTTTTTTACACAGTGCATCAAGTGGAACATGAAGAAGTGGGCACCTGTAATATAAACAGCCTCAAAGTAAAACTTTCCAACACTGTCAGACCTAACCAGAAGATAAAACTTGCCATTTCTATGCCATTCTGTCTCACCCTAGTTCCATATGGCCTTTATGAACTTGTTCACAGGTTTAAATATATTTTTATCAAAATGATCCTGAGCAAGAGCAGTGTTATACCGTGGTACCACCACCCACACCACCCCTCTGAGATCACGTTGCAAACCTCGTGGGTTCTCCCAGACTATGTTGTTGATGACCGCGATGTCTGCGTAATGAGGGCTATTTATTTATTTAGAGATTAATGAGGCCTATTAAAAGCTTAGCTAAGTGATGAATAGCATTTATATTTATGACCTCTTCATGAGCATAAGCTGGGGAGTAAGGTCTATGCAGCTTGCATAGTTTTCATATAAGCAGGACCTGGCACTGCAGCTATAGTCATTTAAATGTGTAAAGCACACAGTCATTGTGAGACAGGGAGGCCTGTCACATTAGTCACGTTACATTATACTGTTAAATGTAGTTTGCCGTGGTTAAGCACCATGACTGGTGCTCTTCTTATGAGCTTGGGTGTGACAGTGATGGTGTTGTTTTGCGAAAGTGTCTGTAGCTTTTAAATTTGTAATGTTCAAGCTATTTTTTTCTCAGACATTTGTTCTATACTAGCCTGAAAACGTGCATTTTATTTGACTGATTTACTTTGGAAAAATCAACAGTAGAACACAGTGTTTTTTGGTTGTTTTTCACGACAAAGTGATCACTTTACATAATTCCACTAGAACTAATTACACAGCACTACAACATTAAAGTCCCCTCCGAAATGATGGACAAAGTCTTCTGTTAAACACACTTTACATTCATAATATGGAAGTGGACCACACCCTCCAAATTCCCTCAGTCTTAAAGTACACATTCAAAGGAGAATGTTAATTAACTGTTGGGATATAAACAAAGTTATTCGAAGTGAAGCTTTTAGATAGGTCTTTAGCCTATTGTTGTTAGCCTATTTAGTTACAAATAAGGCAAAATAATACCTAAAGAAAAATTATTGTTACTATTGTTGACATTGTGACCCCTGTGTACTTCAACTAGCTAAAGCTGAAAAAATAGTTATTGTCAATATGGTAACTCAGACAGCATATCTTTGGCATCTAACATTATTGCCTCTAACGAATTGCCTCTAACTAATTCTACAAAATCAATCACTGTATAGTTTAATTGCTTAAACATTGAAATGAAAATAACAAGGTGGAAAAAAAAGGTGGCCGGGTTGCTACGGACAATGGGATGTTCAATAGTTGATTTATTCGAATTATTTCATGTTCGTGGTGAGAACAATGGAATATTTGTTGCAGACTGTTTCACGTCAGATGTGGTGGCACAGTGGTGTGTTGTGCTACTAAATGCAGAGGTATGCAAGCATGTTTGGTGTGGTGTGTACGGGTAGTGGGTTAGCACCAGTGTCCTCCCAGAGCTGTGGGCTTGTGGCTGTGTGTCATGGTTTCTGTGTGTGTGTGTGTGTGTGTGTGTGTGAGAGAGAGAGAGAAAGAGAAAAGTGAGAGTATATATGAGACTACTGGCTCATGTCTGTGGCATGTGCCTCGTCATTAATCGTGTCTGTGCGTATGCGTATGTGTGTGTGAGATCTGTGGTCGCAGCTGCCGCGTTTTAGTGCTCTGCTGGGAAATGGTTGGGAAACAGCATGTGACTCATGATATATCCAGGAACAGGCCTCTCTTTACCCTCCAAATCTCCCAGTCACACACTCACACACACATACACACACACACAAGTATGTATGCGTGACCCAAGGTTACCTGCAAGTTGCGTAACTTCAAAACGCATCCCTCTGCCTCTCTGAGCAAATAAAATATAAAACAGACATAACTTTCATCTCCACTTTGGCCTCCTAAGCCAGGAAGACATTTGATAGTTTTATCTGAAGGGCAGAGGAGCATGCAAGTTATCTTGCTTGAAGTTGAAGGCATAAAGCAGCAGCAGAGAGAGGGAATAGTGTCAGGGCAAATTACACAGAGCAAAGAGATGAGGAGAGAAAACAGAAAGATGAAGATGTGTTAGAGAGAGGAGAAGTGCAGGATTTGTGAACTGTTGCAGAGAGAGTGAGAGTAGAGTGACCTGCTTGGTTTGGCTTTATTCCATGGCTTTTACTCCAGTTGGCCCTGGTTTCCAAGCCAAGGTTTAGATAGGACTATAGCATACAGCAGATCAAACAACTGCTTTGTAGACTTGTGTGTTCATTTTATATTCATTTAAAGGGCCTCATATCATGGAAATGCAAATAAATCCGCCTATTCAGCCCGCACCATTTTATCCCCGTCCGTTCACGTTTAGGCTATAACAAGTATTTCATCAGTTTCCATTTACCTATGCTATAATAATTACTGTTTAAATCAGTAAACACCACCTCCATGAACCATATTGCATATCAGATTGTCCAGTGGGTTGTCCATATATTTAGGACCCACAATATTCTCTTGTCACAACAAAGGAGACTAAATAAAATCTGGTCTTTGGGGTCACAGCTGTATTCCTCTCTTTTCTTCCTTGCTTGGCTCATTTTTATTCCTTACATGTATATTTCTTCATATGCATGTCTCACGAGGCATGAGCATGACAATGAGCTTGATTCTTACCAAGTGACAGCATATGCAGGACTGTTGAGTTCGTCTTGGACGGACATTTTGGGGGGATGGGGTGGTAGCATGTGAAACCCTGCTTATGAAAACAAGCGAAATTCATAGTGTTTTGAATATAAAGGGTTGGGCTGGATTCAGAGGGCAGTAACATTTTACATGTTTCCCTGATTATAATAATATCCTTATCATGAATGGGGGTAATGTGACAGAGGTTGGGATAGTGGAGTGTTTTCGCATTGTCAAGAGGAGGGTGTCACAAAGAGATATTAACAACGGAAACTCAACGGTCGGTCTTCCAGACAAGCTTATTTCACAAGGCTACTGATAAATGACTATGACGAGGCAGTAAATTATCACATTGTTACTCAGATCTTCTGAGATCTCCTCAATCTTCTCAGCAGTCAACAGAAGTGATAAATTCACATAGATATGGCTTTATTAGGTCCCCTTGTGCATTTATCACAAGTTGTTTCACTTTTGCTACGTTCATGAGACAGACAGCAGTTCAGAGTATGGAAGAATTTTTTTCATTAAACACATTAACAGAAAAATTACATGAATTACAACAACAGGGGGGTTTGTATATTATGGTAATGGTGTAGTATATTCATTATGCAATCATTACAGCATCATGAAAATATTCCACCCAGCTCTAGATAACAATCACTGAGGTCAATTTCAACTTGGTGACAAATTTCTGCATGAAAAATGTCTCTGCATGAAAGCATGGAAATCGTATAAAATAGCTGATTGATGCTTAAAGTATGTTTCCAATTCTTATGTTCTTATGTTGATCTGTTCGTCCCTTTGGAACACCCTTCTTTCAGCATGGTTGCACCCAGTGGAGCAGAAGGCAGGGCAAGAAGAAGAGACGGTGTCCTTGTGCAGCAGTGAGAGCTTGGCGGATCAGGGCTACGCAGCCTCCGAAGGCATGGCGGACGACTCTGGCCTTCTCAGATCTCCATCTGACCTGACACAGCCCACTTTCCCAGAGGACACTGCCTCTCTGAGCCATGACCCCTCGCCCACCCCCAGCCACCAGCCCAAAGACTGCTCCAGCGACAGCGACGAGGGCTGCGCTACATGGGGCTCACGGCACAGGTACTGCCTCACAGAAATGCAAGAGTCAACCTGATATAGAATTATAAATAGCTGCAAGTTTAAAATCCAGATCCATTAAGTTTGACCAAATTCTGTCCAAACCCTACTCAGATCTGAGCGCCATTCACAGTCCACATTCCTAATAATAGCATTACCTTTACAAAGTTACCCATCTACAGTGATCGCCATGGTGCATAAATAAAAACGATAAAGATAATAGTTTAAATTCCACTTTAACTCACTCTTCGTCAATCAGTGCTTGTCCTAAATGTTTTTAGTCTGGAAAAACAGAATATTACGTTCTGATACGGACAGCTCTGCCAAAAACAAGCAATTCCAGTGTGCCAGATTAAAACAGTTTAGGGTATTAAAACTATGGAGAAAAACTAAAGTTGATGCCAAAATCTATTAAAGGTAAACCTATTAAAGGTAGGACACGGTCGATGAAAAAAACAGAACTAAAATTATAACTACACAGGCCTGACAAATATTTCAGAAACGATTTCCAAACCCTATCACACCTAACAGGTCCCATTGGGCTCAGGCAAATATTTTATCGTTAAACTGCAGACTTGGGTTCTGGTGTTGAGGTTTCTTTTCTTGATAAATAAATGTGAGCCCCCTCCATCCAGAGGAAATCTCTATGTAAAAAATTTTGTTTTGGAACACAGTATATTTCAGATGCAGTGACAAGAAGAAGTAAGCAATACAACATCTTGCCTGGATTTCTGGCTGATGCAGTATTTTAACTACTGAAATTTGGATAAACAACTTCTGGAATCCCAGAAAACAAATACAACTCCTTTTCCAAAAAAGTGTGGACACTGTGGAAATTGTAAATAAAAACAAAGCAATGATTTGCGAATCATGTAAACGCTACATGCAGTTGAACATAGAACAAAAACCAGCACATCAGATGTTGAAATTAAGAAATGCTATTGTTTTATGAAAAAAATATGGAGCAACATGTTTCAAAAATGTGATGTTACAACAAAAGACTGTAAAGGTTGTGTAATGCTGAAAACCCCTGGTGGAATATCTCAAGCTAATTAGGTTAATTGACAACAGGTTATTGGGTATAAAAAGACCATCCCAGAGAGGCAGAGTCTTCCAAAACTAAAACCATTCACAGACGGTTGTTAAGATAAGACTTGAGGCAACACAGTGCTCTAAACTTTTTTCAGATATGTTCAAAACAATGAAATTTCTCAATTTCAACATCTGATATGCTGTCATTGTGATTTTTTTTTTTTTTTTTTTAATTGAATTTAAGATTAGCGTGATTTGCAAACCATCACATTCTGTTTTTCTTTTACATTTGACTCTGCATCCCAACTTTTTTGGGAGTGTGGTTGTATAAGACAACAAACTGAACTGATTATAAAATATAATTGTTATTGACGTCCAGCTCTTTGTCCCTTTTTTACTTTGAATTACAATGCCATTATTTTCAGGTTTTTTAGGGTTTTCTTGGATGCCTTGAATTATTTCCTCAAACTGTTTCTCGTGTCCAGGTCTTTTCTGACAGGCAGCAGCTGGATCTCTCCCACATAGAGCGGAGATTGTGCAGAGAGATTTATCTCCTGGTCCAGTGACGTGTTTGCTAAAGCTGGCTTTCTCTCAGCCTGCCTAACATTTCTCTTTCATTCAGCAAACCATCACCCCTGTGAGGCTGTATTAGTAAAAAAAAAATAAGTAACACAATTTTCCACCTATATACTTGGTAGTCTTGTGGTTTTCTTATCTATATTGAGTACTTGAAAGTTTGTAAGCCATTAGAATATCTTCTATATTTCTCCATAAATACATGATCAGGTCCTACATGCAGAAAAAAGGATCCAATTACACAAATGAGGCACAAATATTATACTTGATCATTTATCTATTGGTAAGAGTGGTCCAATATTACAATTCTGTTTGTAGCAAAAGTATGTGAGCCTTGAGGATTAGCAGGTAATTAGCATCTGTAGGGAGTTTAGAGCCCACCAGTCTACAGTCAGACAGACTGCGAACAAGTGGAGGAAATTCAAGATTGTTGTTACCCTCCCCAGGAGTGGTGGAACTACAAAGATATTTTTTTTTCCCAAGAGCATGGCGTGTAATTGTCTGTGACCACAAAGGAACCCTTGGTAACATCTGAGCAATGCTTCTCTCATATCCACCATCAGGAGGATCCTGTAGAATAATGGTGGGAATGTTGCCACGGCGTGTTACGGTTTACATTATAATATGTGTTAAACCCTTAAGCATGATAAGTTCATGATGATTTAGCATTTTAGCATTAGTGGGATATCAGTTTAAGTTACTTGTTATCTCATTAACGCACTTCACAGCTAACAAAAGTGAATTTCCTTTTACACCACTGCTTTATGAAGCCTAAAGGTCCACCAGTGGCCAGACTGATGGGTATTGGGCAGGAACTGACCGAACTTGCAGTGTCATTTAAAACTGCTCTAGCCCAAGGGACTTGACTTTGCTTCTCATGCTTCGTCTTCCAGGAAGGAGCTGTTGAGTGTTTTTTCCATCCATTTCAACTTAAAAAGGTTGTGAAGTTGAATGAAGATACTTTTTTTTGACACTTCAGCTTTTTAAAGTGCCATTTTTACCCTTCTTTTAAATAATGCAAGAGACTTTTCTCTGAGTGAAGCTTAGGCACTAGTTCTGCAGTTTCCACATGAGCATGATCTGTACGGACAAGCACCACATCCCAGATATAAAACATGTTCCTAGAGTGGATCTCGCAGTTAACCCCATAAAGTCTTGGTTATTGCTTATTATTAGGACTGTCAGATGACTCTAACAATGATCTTGTGCAGTTAAATATGACAAATCGTGTTCCTCTTATGTGTTCAAAGTGTTTTTTTCTTGAGCAATGTATTTTGTTAAAGCTGTATGAGTGGAGTATGTACGTATTTTTAAAAATTCATAAACATATTCATTGTGTGACCACACACACACACACATACATATACATATACATATACACCTTTCTGTTGTTTTGTTAGTTTCCTGCTTGTTGATTTACTAATAGTTAGTCCCATTCATACTGTCCAGCACAGTCTATTAAAGATACAGTGGATATTACTTTAAAAGTTATATTTCAATGAAGGGGCTAAAATGTGAGGAACCTTTTAAATTAATATGCAAGTGTGGGTCCCTTGGTGTTGGTTTCCAGATAGGGAGTACACCTAATCTAGAAAACTGGCCCATAGAGTTTAAGGAGTGGCTTTGGTGCTTTCGATTCAGTTAGCAACTCATGCCATTGTATCCAATGTACGCAGCGAAGAGGTACGACGAGGGACCGAGGCAGAAAAGAAACAGAACACTTATGCGGAGGATGCTGAGATCACTGCCCAAATCCACCTAACTTTGGCTGATCTGGATGCAGACCTAGCAGGTGATACAAATGAACTGCTTTCTTATTTCTTTGCTGCTGACCGTATCAATCTTTCTTTCATTTTCAGTCTTAATAAAAATGTGTAGATATTTTGCTCATGTTTTGATATATCAGAAACTGTTCATCAACATTCTGAAGTTGCTTAACTTAACATTCTGTTTGCACTTATTCATAAAAATATATGAATAAGTGCTATACAAGATAGCCCCTTTGGGATTTATATGGAAGCAAAGACAAATAAGATACTAAGTCTGGTGGAGTTCATAATTAACTCTCCTCTAAACTCTCTTTCTCTGTGCATTAGAAATAAATCGCTCGGATGAGGCATCTGTGTGCATGGATGATGAAATCCCTGTGTCTGTTGTTGATATGGACGTTCCAGTAACAACCATTGACGAAGTCCCAGATGATGATCGTTTCAGTTTGAATGTCCATGAAGCCATTTGCCATACTCAAAGCATGAAAAAAATGCACGTCACTGATAGCTTGAACAAGCTGAGCGTGGATATCTGTAACAAAAACAACAACGCTCATGTGTCAGACAAAGCAAGCATTAGTCAAACCCAAGCAGATCAGAGTCAGTACACCAAGAAGGTCATTAAAAGCCAAGGTATTAAAACTGAAGCCGAACAAGAGAAATTTAGCATTCCGAATGGCTATGTGCCGCAGAGGTCTCAAAGTCCTGTGGTATGTGCAGTTGCCCAGAACGCTCAAAAGGTTCCAGAGAGCCGACTTAAGCCTCCACCTTTCGTCCGCAGCCACAGCATGGAAAACCCTGAACTGGATAGGGCCTTGTCTCCTAAACCGCCCACAGGAGCTCAAATCAAGATCACTCAGAGCCCAGTGTCTAGGTTTGGCTTGAAAACGTTCACTGTCATCCCTCCCAAGCCGGTTGTTGTCCAGACTCACAAACCTGCTGGTTCTCTAGGCACAGGCGCCATTAAGATTGACGAGTTGGGTAACATGGTCAAACAGAGGAAGCCTAAGCCAGCCTCAGCCCAAGACAAACACGGCCATCCTGCTGAGACGACCAATGACCCAGATTCTCCACTCCTGGGCAAAGCCAAAGCCTTCTGGTGTTCAAACGAAAAGCAGGATCCAGACCCTGCAGCAAACAAAGACGCTTCTGTGAAGACTAGAGAAGCTGAGGTGCCCAAACCTGTCCCTGTAACACTAATATCTCACCCTCTAGAGAAACCAAGTGTTATGGAACCTCTAAAAGAGGCCAGTGGGTCAACAAACCTCTTCGCATCCGCAGTGATGAACAAGCTTCCTGTCTCGAATCCTGCTGAAAACACCTCTTTCTCTGAGAACAGGAAAAACCTTACTTTTCTCAAGCCTTCCAGAAGAACGTCCAGTCAATATGTTGCTTCTGCGATTGCTAAATATACAGGGAATCCCTCAGCCAAGGTGAACGGTTTTCAAGAGATGCCAGATTCAGCATCTTGTGGGCAAAGGCCGCTTGCAAGTGGTAGCTCCAAACATGAGATTAGATCATACCAGAAGGATCCACAGGCATCCACAAACACATCTACAAACCCAGTGCCTTATTTTGCTGCTCCCAAACATTCACAAAGCAATGTTAGCCATTTTGAAGAGAAGCAAGTAAGCTCTGAAGAACCACAGTTCAGTGGTTCAAGCAGAGGTTCCCAGCCTTTTGGCACAACGAAGAGTAAGTCTTTGGATTCCAGCCCAGTAAACAGCAAACAGCAAACGCAAGCATCTACGTACTCCACACAATCCTCTTTTAAAGAGCATACACTCATGAAAAATACCCCAGAAAACACAGCTGTAAAATTTCA
Organism: Hemigrammopetersius urotaenia; assembly: GCA_037974485.1. Taxonomy (NCBI): domain Eukaryota; kingdom Metazoa; phylum Chordata; class Actinopteri; order Characiformes; family Alestidae; genus Hemigrammopetersius; species Hemigrammopetersius urotaenia. The sequence continues at coordinate 21,970,999 of JBBPDC010000007.1, read as the reverse complement.
CACTAATCGTCCACCAGTTCCAAAGAAACCAGACATACACGGACCAGGTGTGCTGCCTGAACCAAACCAGGTTACCTTGTTCGGGCCAGTAAAGAAGTTTAAGCCTGTGATGCTGAAGACAGTCGAGAAGGAGACTTCTCTTCACAGCTCACTCATGGAGGCCATTCAGTCTGGAGAGGGAATTGACCGTCTCAAAAAGGTATTTAAAGCATGAGAAATTTGTGGTTTAGTAGTCATGAGATATTCATCTCATATTCAACTCTCTCACCCACAAGATGAAGAAGTGATCTGGTTTTGGTGTTTAATTGCTATAAAACACACATCCACTTAGTGTAATTATTAACTCTCCTAAGAGTGGTTTAGCAAAAATGGATTTGCACAGTTTTCCCCATATCCCAAGCAAAGTCGATCAGTGTAATAATGTAGCGAAAAACAAAAGGAAGTCTAGACGTTTATTATATCGGCCTTATAGCTCTGCTGCAAAACTAAGGATCTTGGCCAGTTGTCTAAAAATAGACTAAAAGTTCTTATTTTTAAATCAGTTTGTAAATCACAACATTTTTGTTAGCCTACATGAAGTACGTTTTTGTTTTAAGTGGGATCAGTGAACTGATGCCTATACACGAATCAGAAGCAACCAAACACGAAAACATGTGGATATGACAACACAACCACATCTAATTTACAATCTGGCAAACTATGTTCAGCATTTAAGCCTCAAGCCAGAAAAGTGGATATGCTGGTGTTCATAGGCAACAAAAACATGGACCTTAATTTATAGTAAACAACTCTAATTAAAATCACAGTCACAATATTGCTCAGATAACATTGCAATTAGATCAGACAGTTTACCTGAATTCCTTCCTATGGCTAAGTTTAGTGTAAGGGGAAAATTATATAAATTTGAATGTTCAGCTAACCAAACCTTCTATTCACTTTTAACTCCTTAAAACACATTATTATTATTAACATTTCAATGCACATTTTATGTATCAGTGTTCACTCAGTCAAACATTTGAACATAGATCAATATTAAACATAAACAACAGACATTTTTAATGTTCCAAATACTAATCACTTTTCTGACTGCCTGTTAATCCACGTGTTTTACTTGTTTGTCTTATGATGTCACAAAAGCTCATAGAAATAGTGAAATTGATGCCAAAGTATTAATTTATTGCCCAAACCAACTGTGAACCTTTAACTCTTCAGCAAGTCATTTTTAGACACCAAGGTCTCAGCATATGTGTATTTAACCCTGGCTCCTATGAAAGCAAAGGGGTGGATCTTTAAATAAATCTAAGAGATCATTTGAAAATGGACACTTAGCTGGTTGCTGCAAGATTCCATTTGTTAGCTCCATGCGTTCAAACATTTGACAGGTATTATAGTTGGTGATGAAACAAAAATGCGTAAATGTCTGCTATTTTGTGTTTCCAGGTATCGGGCTCTTCCTTGACAAGCACCACGAAGAACCTATCCTATGTGGAGACTGAGAATGAGCGTTCAGCACTCCTGTCAGCCATCAGAGCTCAAAGTAACTCTGTGAGACTGAAGAAGGTGCGTTGTTTGAGGTGGTGATGAATGAGTGCCTGAATATGCACTCAGTTCTTTTTTTTTTTATCCTCCACTCCATGACCCACAGTACTGCACAATTTCAGCTATTCCCTTAATCAACACACTTCAATCGCTCTAGCTGTGCAGTGCTGTGGGTTTATGAATTAAGAAAGACTGGGTTATACTGTTAAACCTCAGAGATGAAAAGTCCACTTTTTGATTTCAAGACCCGATTTTTGCCCGTGATTGTGCGGTACCTGGTTCTAACAGTTATTTTACCGCTGCCCTCAGACTGGATCGGAGGCAGCTGCGGAGCTTGAGCAGTTCAAGAAGGCAGAGGAGGAGAGGGCCGCCCAGCGAGACGCCCCCTCCCCAACCCCCGTTGAACCTCCTGCGTTTGCCCCTCCTCCTCCCCCACCTGTTTTTGCTCCACCTCCTCCTCCCCCAGCTCCATCCAAGCCTGCGCTGGTGCTGCCCCCAGGGAACAACCCAGAGCTGGCCAGAGAGGCACTGCTGGAGGCCATCCGCTCTGGCGCCGGAGCCGAGCGGCTTAGGAAGGTAAATATCCTCTAACAATGAATGACAAGTGTCTCGTTAGCACTGCGTAGGAACTACGTCTTTAAGGATGGTGTTCACAGATAGTATTTCACTGGTGATCGTTATGAATTGTAGGATAATTACCCAATAAAACACTTTTTCTGTCTTACCATATGAATATCTGTTTGAGAAATATCGATTGAAAAATGCATTTATTAATGAATGTATAACAGATGATTTCAAAACCATTATTTAACAATCGGCTGTTAATTCCTCAGGTCCCTGTTGCAAACAAAACACTTACAGTGAATGGCAGACTGGGCATCATCCAGACCCCCTCCTCGCTTTCTCAAGAACACTAGAAACCATTTTTCTCAAATCAGTTTTTGTATATTCAGGAATTCCAATAGCCAAATCTCACGTGTTATCATTCAGGCTTACGTAGTCCCCATGATTATTTATTTTGTTAATAGTTCTATGCTGCTTCAAATCTGTGCCAATACATTTTTAGTTTAGCTTTCTTTCTTGAGATTTTTTAAACATCATTTTCTGCTGCATAAATGCATCTGCTATACATATAACTTACTGTATGTGTATGTAAATATATATATAAATATATCAAATATATCACCCTACAAATTTGCCTACTTTTTCTTGATCCACCAGTATTTGTCTGACATTTTTACAGATATTTATATTTTTTCATGAGTTTACCAGTGGGCAGCAGTACAATCCACTATAATGATCATGTTTATGCTTTACTTTCAATCAACTTCATCCTTAAAAATGAACTAAATTTGACACTAAGAGTTCTTTTGGAAGGCCCAGGGTGTTTGTTTTTTTGGACAATACAAATGTTTTTTGAGGCGCCGTAATCCTACTTACAGCATTAGCAGACATTTATGTAAAGACTGTTTTTTAAAGGGAACGAATGAGAAACTAATGGGAGTTTCTGTGTGTATATACTATAGCAAAAGAGCTAGCTTTGCTTATCAAGTATTCCGTTCATGTAGCAAATACTTACCGTCTAACACACTTTTCACCTATTAATATTGTTTCACAATGCTGCTAAAATCAAAAGTTAGACATACACTGCTTAGATATTTTAATACATTAAATTATAAACCTTTTCATTTGCTCGGTACAAAGGACTGCATGGCAGATCCATATGGGATCTAGAAAGGTCCTACAGAAATATGAGGTGTTACATACAGTATGGATATAATAGAAACAGGCATTGCCTCTATATTGGTGGGAAGATTTATTTTTTCTAATACTTCGATTTTTTTTAAATGCACGATGTTTTTGAAGGATTGCACAACAATGTAAATCATGTTTTTTAATCAATAAACTATTTTGTAATCCTTTATCCCCCTTGTAATTTGTGGTGAGATACATAAACACACCATACCTGTTACATGCCAGAAACAATTTAGAGTGAAAACCGAAAACACCAAAACTCATCCACTGGACTGTATCAGATAGTAGTTAACACACAGTTCTACATCATATATTTTTATCTTTGTGTCTGAATTGTAACTGGAACTCTAGCGTGATTTTGAGAGGGCTCTTAAATGGCCCATACCCTGTAATAAACATACTGGTTTTGTTGCTTTCCCTTTAAGACTGATCTACTGAGGTGAGCTCTGTTCTGATTGGCTGTCCTGAATTGCACCTAGTTCAAAAAGCATGTGGGGTGAAATGCTTCAGCATGAATAGACAGGAGGATCTGCAGTAGGATGAATCCAGCTTATTTCCACACCCCATGAGGCTTTGTGGGGTTTATGGATAGAACAGCAAAGCTCAAACAATATATTGAATGCTACTAACATCCTAATGTTAGTCGCATTCAATATATATATATTCCTAAAGAAATTTGGCATAAAAAATTATAAATCATCTTTATTGTTGGGATGCGTGAATATTTGTGCTTGTAATCCATCTGTCAATAAGAACCCTTACAGCAAATTAACTTGCAAAATTAATTTATTTAATAATAAAATTAAGGTCTTTCTTATCTAGTTTCCACTGAAAATCCGGCACAGTCATTAAATCATAATATCCTTATACAAAATGTAGAAACGGTTATTGCACTTTCACAGTAATCATTCTGCTATATACGATAGGACCTAGGACCTATTTAAAAGTATGTTAGCAGCAGCCAGATCTTGATGCATTTTATACGCACAGATTTCCACCGAGTGGTTTTAAAGCAGTGATTATGGAGCCCCATTCCTATGTCCTCTGAAGTGCTGTACTTACTGTTCCTGTTCTTGCCTTTTACTTTCAGCTTCACTTGGCTTCCGTGACCTCTGAAAACTGCAGTTTGTCCCAGATTGTCTCAGAGGGATTTAATGAGATAAAAACAATAAAGAAACAAAACTTCCTTTGACAAAAATAAACTGCATTTATGTTCCCAACCAAACACACTTATGTATATACATTGAACATGTTTAGGACAAAATAATTTCCTTCAGAGTAAATTAAGGTCTTTCTTATCTTACCTTAACTATTGTAGCATTTACATATAACATAATAATAACTTTACATTAGCACATGTGAAGGTGCAGCCCTGCCTCCTCCAATTACTGAAAATTTGATACTTTTATGTCCACTAGCTAAAACATTTCCCTGTTTTGATTCATGTTAACATGGTTTCCAGAATCCCATATTTTGCAAAGCCCATTCATTTTGAATGTTACAAATGTTTGCAAACTATTATTTCTTCTGACAATACATCTGGTTAACAGTAGGCTATAGTTGCCCAACAACACAATCAAATTGTTTTCTATAAGCAGGGCAATATTATATTTTATATTTCCGGTTTTTTTTATATTTTCCCTGACATCCATGAGTGGTGTTATGTACTGAAAACGAACATTAGTTCAGCTTCGATGACAAATTTTAAAACTTTGTTACATGGTTACCTTTGTTTTTGCCCTAATTTCTATTTACAAACAGCACACACTGTACTGACAAACGAAGTACATGTTTTGAAACGTTCACATCTACACATTACAGCTAGTACTTTTACTTTCACAAAGGGAGGAAAATGTTTATGTTTATTTGGCTCACGCTCTTATCCAGAGTGACATACATGTTTATGATACAAAATGCAACTCTTGCCTACTTTATTATCTGAAGCCAGTTTTATAACTTATGTGTTTCCTCTAGTAACTGCTCTTGTACCATTTTGTTGCAGCTGTGTTCTTTAACAGCTTACAAAACGCCATGGCCAGTTAATCAGAGCTTTATAACTTTATAACCCTTGATTACTTGACTTAAGCATGTTGGAAGCAAACTGGACTGGCTTGCTCCTCGCCAAGGACGGAGCTGAAACCCTCTATTTTGGCTATATATCCCTTTTTTTCGGTTTGTTCCTTTATACGTTGCGTTTTCCCATTCAGCTTCCTAAAACAGCTCATCCTTCCTCTTGTAAGTGTTCTAATTTGGCAGCGGCCGTGTGCTCTGAGGCCTGTGGACTGGAGGCTTCAGTCTTGTCTGTCTCCTCCACAGGCCCGGGGTAATCCCCTCCTTGGCGGGGAGCTGTAAATTCTTCCTGACCCACAATCGCTCTGTTGGTCAGAATTCCGGCTCATTTGTGGCCATTCTGATCTGCGTTATGAAACTGGTAAATGGCTGTTTGCTTCCAAACCAGCGCAGCCATCAGGGAAGGAAAACATCTTAAGGAGAACCAAGAATTAAAGTTTGCTTCTTGAAGCTGTGTGTGCACACCAAAAAAAAACTAAGTTAGTGTTATTTGTGTAGTCTAATAATGTATCACACTGATAAATAAAGTCTGTGAAAGATTATTAAGGTTTCGCTTTGTGTGGATTGCACTTTTGAGCTACAGAGACAGTTCAGCTGATTACAAAACAAATTAAGTGTAGAAATAAAAAGATAAAAGCAATAATAATTCCTTGACAATGACAGCTTTTGCAGAAAGAGAACAGGTTTGAAGGACTTGGCAACAGCATGGGGGACAGTAGTAATTTATTTTATATTTCAGACGCTGTTAATTACAGGATTTAACCCTAGTGTTATAAAATAAACTATATACTCCACAGTCTATGTAACTATTTTAGGGTTTTTTTTATGTTTAAAACAATAATAAACTAATTTGGGCCTATAGCCACCCTAAGATTTTGTATACGCCCTCACTCGTGGTCGTGGGTTTGATTCACAAAACTGCTAGTGACACCTCTGAGGTGGAGCAAGGTACCGTCCCCACACTCTGCTCCCCGGGCGCTATGTTCCTGGCTGCCCTCTGCTTCGTTTGGTGAATGGGTTTAAGGCAGAAGAATAATTTCGTGCTGTTCACACTGTGTGCTGTAGTGTGTTCACGTATGACAAAATGTTTACTTCACTTCGCTGTACTCTGGACCACAGTGAGGGAAGTGGTTGGACTCATTGTGTAGTAAATGCTGCATAAACCTGGATGGTGCACAGCTCCTGCTGATTAAAAATCTGCAAATGAAACCTTCAGTAATAATAACACAGATTATATCCCAAAGCAAACACATGCTTTTAAACAGACCTGAAATCAGGCCTCAGTTCCCCCACATCACTGGTCACTCTAGCTTGTAAAAGCTACCTTTTTATGATGAGAAGATTGTGCTCGTGACAGTGACTAGTAATTATGGTGGAACCTGTGGAACATCCTGAACCTCGACAATAAAAAAATGACCAAAAAGGTCTTGAGGGTAGAACTGTGTGGATTCTTGTATTCAGTTTTATCCAGTATCAGACAGTCAGAAACTGACCACAGGACGCTGTTAGATGGATATTTTTTTGGCTGGCGGGTGGACTATTCTCAGCCCAGGCCCACTCTGTGCAGCACACACACTCAAACACACACATACACTTACTATGATGCCACTACAGTGCTAAAAATTATCCAGCACCCAATAATACTGACTCACTGGTGCCCCAGAAGGGGTCCTAACCTACAAAGTGCACCAATGTGGTAAGTGGAGGGGATAAAAGGTAGAAGTATCATAAAAAAGTGACCACTGAAAAGCTGCATGTCTTTCTCAGGTCAGTCCAGACTTTTCTCGAGCCCTGACATGTTGAACTGGGTTCCTTCTGGGCTGCAGCTCTACAGAGATCAACATTTTCTCTTGTTTAAAGTATTGTTCACACAGCTACGACAAGGTTTCTGCACACATCTTAGGAATTCACCATTAATCTAGCTGTTGTTTGCTGTTCTGCATAGAACTACACTATATGGACAAAAGTAGCCTGTTTTTCAGGCATCTTACTTTCAGTGAAGGACAGCCTTGATGCTTCAGTATACCAAGACATTGTTACAACGTCATGCTTCCAACTTTGAGGACACAGCTTGGGGAAGGACATTTTCTATTCCTGCATGACTGTGTCCCAGTGCACAAAGCAAGCTCCATAAAGGCATGGCTGGATGAGTTTGGTGTGGAAGAATTTGACTGTCCCGCACAGAGCCCTGACCTCAACCCCATCCAACACCTTTGGGATGAACTGGAATGGAGATTGAAAGCCAGGCCTGACCTCATAAATGCTCTACAGAATGAATGGGCACAAATTCCTACAGAAACTATTCTTGTGGAAAACCTAGAACCAAGAAAAGTGGAAGCTGTTATAAGGGAGGACCAACTCCATAATAAAGTCTATTACGACTGTAACGGTACATGAATTCGTACTGAACCGTCACGGTACACGGGTCACAGTTCGGTACATGATGTCTTTCGGAGAATACACGGTACGACGGAGAGGAGGTGATTGAAGTAATACGGAATCACAGAGGGACCAAAAAGCGCAAGTAAATCATAAACCTGGGTCGTAGTGTTGTGCAACGTCTGCTGCCTTACACATACATACAAATATAAGCCAGTGTGTGTTTACTGGTTAATACTCTGCTGTTTATTTAAAATTAACGAAAACAAACCAAAGCCTCATTCTTTAGAACTTTTTGTTGCTTATCTTTGCTGTATCGTGAACCGTACCGACCGTGACCTCAAAACCAAGGTGCATACCGAACCGTAACATCTTTGTACCGTTACACCCCTAAAGGCTATGTATTTGAATGCAGTGTCTCTGTAGGTGTAATCGGGCATCCCAATACTTTTGTCCATATAGTGTATTTATTAATACCAGAAATGGCTGGTAGCCATGTGGTCTCACTAGACTGTATATATACTGTATCTGATATACTGTGATATGCAGTGACAGGCTGTTTTTGTTACTGTGCCAGACAGAAGGCAAGTCTTTGGAACTTTGGTGGTCAGAAGAACTGGGCTATTACTGACTCTGTGTTTGGTTATTGTATGTGTGCTATCCATAACCAAGGGGTGTGTGCTCACTTGGGATTAAAGCTGAAAACTAAAACGCCTATTGGGAGGTCTGCTCGCCCCTCTTTATCTCATACAGTTAACGACGGGTCAGCGCAGTGTGACCCTAGTGTTGATACCATCCCTCCACAGCTCTTCTCTGTCAGCAGGCTGCCCCACTTTAGCCCCGTTTGGGGAAAGTTCCAGATAATTAACCTTTGGGACGGCGTAGACCTGCAGTGTTTTCCCAGGGCTGGGCTGCTCCTGCAATTTCTCAGGGGCACGGAGACTATCAGCTTACTCACTGGGGCTACAAGCCCCCACTGAAAGACAATATGCAACTGTTTTCAAGGCAAACACAGAATGTGACAGTCATTGGAAACTGATGGGCCGTGTTCTCTATTTTTTCAAAGATTTTTTTTTTCTGATGTGGTCCAGGTAATAAGACTTTTATCCTACACAGAACAAACAGGTGAGCCTGCTCATATTTAAAATGTATTTCTTTCATGTATGTTCTGTATTCAACCTTCAATTTTTTATAACATTTCAGCACAAGCAACAGCAATTCCAGTTCCTGATTGGTGAACATGTCAGAAAAGAAATTCCATAGAATTCATAAGATTTAATTGTCAGTCAGGTATAATGGTACATTATATAGAAGCTAACCAAGACAAATTTCATTCCATTGGTCATGATGGGAACCAGGAGTAGCAATATTTACAATGTAATTATTATACATTTTATTAGCAAAATGAACAGTAAACCTGCTTGTGCTAAGGTTGGTTAATGGTGGTCGATCCAGGAAAGTTCATTTAAAGATGTCTGGTTCCTATAACCACCACAATAAACAGTTCTGACTTTTTAAGTTCCTTTAAAACAGGTATTTCACAGCAAACCACTCCAAATGAATTAGTTTCAATGGAATCCTTTTATTTATGTTGCGATTTTGAAACATTGATGGACTTTCCCTTTATGTTGACAGACGTTCAGAGCAGAACAGGGTGTACTGATCCCACCCTACACAATGAAAACAGCACTAACGGTAGCCTACATGGGAGGAAAAAAGATTGTAAAATAAACACAGAGGGTGAAGGGAGTGTGAGGTAAGAAACAATTTTATCGAATTATATTTTTGTCGATTTTGTCAATTAAGTCTATTAGTCCATTCATTGAGAAATACTCACATGCTGTAAAAGAGTTTCATATGGTGGAAATAAAATAAAAACCCAAAACATGAGTAACAACATATTTATATGATCAACAAAATACTGTTCAATGGTTACAGATTGTGCACATGTGAGATCTTTAATCTGAGAGTGTGCCGAGGACCAGGCCTCAGGAATTCTAGCAACCATTCCAAGTGAACCTTTTTTAAAAACTCGCCTGGTTAAATTTACTGTTTGAATTGGCAGAGGACGAGTTCCAAAAATGAACAGGGACTGGCCCGAGAATCTTAAACTTAGAAAGAACATTGACTGCCTGGGCACGCTGAACTTAAGAGAACTGGAACTGCCCTAAAAATACTGGACTTTAAAAATAAAAGGGACTGCCCCAAGCATACTGTGCTTAGAGAAAGCAGGGACTGTCCCAGGAATACTGAACTGAGACTGTTCCATCGATTCTGGCACTGGGGTCTTACTGAAATGTGGAAAGAAAAAAAAAAGAAGTGCTGCATAATTTGTTCTAAAACTTCTTCATATTTATCCAAAATGTATATCATTCTTGGTCCATTTTTGAAAGCTAATACCAAAACAAACCGTCCAGAGAAACTCTGCAGCCAGGAATAATAAAAGGTTGCAACATACTACGTGGGGTCAGGGCCATATCACGCGCTCTGCTGATCCAACGCTCTTATTGGCCAGTTTTGGGGGTCTGGTCAAAACTCGGCACATCATTGGCTGGAGAGGGGGTGGTTACCGCCCCTCCCGGCCATGATGGGCGGGGCTCCCGTGCTTACCAACAAGCCGTGCAACTTGGGCTGGAGTGATCGAGGAGCTTCTCTTCAAATGAGGTAAGAAGAGGCTTTTCTCCTCACTCTTTCTCTCCTTTTGCACGACTAGCTGCTCCCGAGGTGGGGTTCGTGAAAACAAGGGTGTGGAAAATCGCTTTGCTTTTTAAAAGTGCGCTTTGCTTAAAGATCCACAGAACTGGGAGCTGAGTTAGACTTCTAATCAGAATCAGGTTTTATTGATCCTGGAGGAAATTGCTTATGTTATGACTGCAGAGACACAGAGACAAAAACAGCATAACATATAAACCATAAATAAATTGTAGAAAAACCTTATATACATTATGATATATACACATACACTGGGTATAAATACTATAGATAAGCAACTTACAATTAAGTGAATTATAATATCACAAATAGTGGTTAGGAGTCTGTTACTGCACATAATAGAGATCAGTAGTATATAAATAACATTGACATAAGTCGTGATATTCACATGGTAAGGCACATGATAATATTAATAAGAACATTGATAAGAACATTGCACAAGGTAGACGAATTGCACATCATATAAGAAATAATGCATAACATTTTAACACATTGTTGTTTTAACCTGGATAACACAACAAAGCAGAAGCAGGTTATTGTACAGATTATTGTGTGGCTGTGTGACAGAGAGAGGGGCTGTGGAGGCCGATGGCGGTGAGAAAGAAGGATTTCGAATGAAAGCCAAATCATTTTTATCTCCAGAATTATTCTTTGTGATGTTTTGAACATGCTGGTTCCTCATGTTGTGCATATCCAGTCTGAATCCAATTTTATTATAAAGGATAAGATAGGGATGAAGTCTACTGGAGTAAATGAATTGGATGCATAGGACATTCCGTTTACTGAAATGGGTAGATTAAAAGGAGCAAGACAAAAAAAAAAAAACATACAAAAAGGACAGTGGAGTTATAATGGAAGTAGATAAGATAAGATTAGATAAGATAAGATTACCCCTTTTGCGCAGATAGGAAATCCAGCTTCATTTGGAACGACCTGTACTTACATCGTTTAAGATTCATTATCTACTGTTTTACATGCAGCACATTGGTCATTCAGGGCTTAAACTGAAGAAGACAAATGGGCCAAGACATCCATTCACCTCCAGCCCTTTATTTCCTTCATTAAGTCTATTATATTAAAATGTAAAATGGCTAAATGAATCAAATTGATTGAATAAAAAGGGAATAAAAAATGTCTGTTTAGTTTGCACATTTAAATGTAATGCACACGATGTAATATTATAAGGTAACCCTACATGCCACAACGAAATACATACAGCCCCAGAGAAAATTAAGAGACCACTTAGTGTGTCTGTATAAAATTTAAATGTTACTATTGTTTAATACACTTTTGACCACAACCAATTCATTAGGGAAATGTGCACTGTTACAGCAGTTGACAGACAGGCAGCCCAACTAATTGAATAAAAGCTATACAACACAACAGTATAATATAAAAATACACTATACAAATATTACAGAAATATAAATATAGAAGTTTGTGTATATAGTCACACAGCACACAGAGAGAGTTGCTGGTGGAGTTTCCTCCCTGCAGGTGGTAATACAGGAGAACATTGTTGGTAGGTTCTAGTTCAGTCACACTTATTCTCATCCTTGCAAGGAACACTGATGCTCGGTTTAGGAATCGGCTCAAAGTGCAAGCGTGTAACGGACAGGAGACGGTGGATAGTAAAAAAGAAAACTATTTCAAGCAGTTCAGTTTTGTTTTTACATTTTACTGGAGGTAAACTGTAGCAGTGATTAAAAGGTTGGGTAGATACTACAAAAAAGAAGATCGATTCGGTTGGCACCTGTAAATCGGTTCAATCCGTTCGGTTGGGAAGAATCGGTTCAGCAGAATAGTGTCGGACCTCGCGCGGCTTGCGTGTGAGTCAGCTGAGAGAGTGAGCATGTGTGTGTGTGTGTATGTGCGAAAGATAGATGTAGTGGGTGCGCGTAAGAGTGTGTGTGTGAGAGTGAGGACTTGAATGTGTGTGTATGAGGGAGAGTCAGAGAGTGTGTGTGTGTGTGTGTGTGTGTGTGTGTGTGCAAGAGAGAGTATATGTGTGTGTGTGAGAGAGAGAGAGAGAGAGAGAGAGAGTGTGTATATATATTCGTGTATGTGAGAGAGAGAGAGAGAGAGAGAGAGAGAGAGAGAGAGAGAGAGAGAGAGAGAGAGAGAGAGAGAGAGAG
>JBBPDC010000007.1:21948275-21958309 GCA_037974485.1 Hemigrammopetersius urotaenia | reverse complement strand
CGGCTGATGGTTGCTTAGCAACGACAGACGCTTCCGGAGCGCAAGCGCCCGAGCGCTTTTGGAAAGAAGGAGAAAGCAACGCGCCTCGCGTTTTCCACGCGTTTTTAGGCGCAATGTGTGAATGGCCCCTTAAACCACATAGATCATCTAAAAGTGAGTCAGGTGTACTGGTTCTTGAACATTGAATAAGTTGTCAAGCTGCGATTGCACATTTGCTCCTTAAGGGAGGGGTTTAGTGAAAGGTCTCATCTGTAGAAATTCTTGGTTCTGTTTTCAGTCCTAATGCGTTTCTACTTGTTGTACAGTGTTTATCTGCACACCATACAGATTACTTTACTGCTTGTAATGATATTCACGAAAAGGGTCAGCTCATCCCTGAGAGGCCCAGTGTTTGGGGTGAAAGCACTGCATTGCAGCATCAGAACCCTATCCTATCTATGAAACATGGTGGTGTTAGTATCATGTTTTGGGCCCGTATTGCTGCATCCAGGCCAGGATGACTTGCCATCTTTGTATGTATGTATATGAGCATGCCGCTTCAGTAGCATATGGGTGTGGATATACACTGCCAAGTCCATTCAGTGAGGTCAGATCGCTGCTCCATGGCTGACTGAACCTCAGGCATTGAGCGTTTGAGGAGTGCCATTCAGCGCTGATCAGCAAGACCAAGCACTGAGGCTGAGCACAGAAGGGTGTGCTGAATGAAAATGCTGTGCTACTGTATTTTGGCCCTGATAAAATTGCAGCAGATACCTGTTAACAAAAGAGATGCTGTCTCCCTGCCACGGCCCGCAGCGTGGTCACATAATTTACGGCCATGACATCATCCCCCAGGGCTGCCCCTTTCTTTTGTTGTCGTGGTGAGTGGAGACCATTGACCACTGTGAAACGTTCAGATCCAGCTCCCCATTATGTAATGGCAGGGCCCGGAATTAAGGCCTTCTGGACCTATCCCGGATCACACTGAGCTCTTAGAAGGATGGAAATAGTCCATAGTCACTAAGGAGCCTCTCCCGAGCCTCCAAACATCAGTTGATGACCGTCCAAATGCACCTTAGTTATTAAGCCATAAACCGTGATTCTGCAGGAAGGGACTCCTGAAACAGTCCTGAAAACCTGAAATAGCCAGGAATAGTCATCTCTCCTGATTACTTTGATAAAGCCTAATGTGTTCAATTGTGGTACACTTTAAAGCAACCAGAACTGCTTTCCTGGACACAGATACTATAGAAGTGTAGTCCTTGACTAAATATTAGAGCTGGTATATTGGATGTCCAGTATTGGATATTATGTATCATGCTGAAATCAGCAGAAAATGCAGGATTGGAAGCTTTGCATTGACTGAAATAGCACACACTCACACTTTGTGGTGATATATTGTTGGCTGTGAATTTGTCCTTGTGGGGTAGTAGAGTGCATTCGACCCTGATAGCCTGCTTCTAGATGCTCATCTTAAGGGAGGTGCTTCACTTTAAAACAGCTTGTTTTAAAGCTTGGTAGTTTGTTTTTTTTTAAAAGAAAAAGGGATCAATATTGGCTTTAAATATTTAAAAAGAAAAGTGCAATCTTTAGTGCCATCTCTTGTAAATGGTACTGATAATGGTGACGCAACACTAAAAAGCTTATTTAGTGTTGTCTAAAGATTCCTTCGCATTAGTATTTCATTGAAGATATGCCGCTAGTTTTCTGGTTGGATGGATGCTGCTCATTTATTCTGTGAGTATACTCCAGTAGCTTTTCTTTTGAATACACTTCTTTTGTTTTTCTGTTAAAAAACGCTTCAAGTTTTTCTGTTGAATAGATGCTTCTAGTTACTAGCTTTGTTTTACCATTGAATGGATGCCGTGAGTTTGTCTGTTAAATATGTGCAGCTAGTTTTTTCCACTTTAGCACACACCACTAATTTTACTTGAATAGATATTTTGACTAATCTTTTGTCCTCATGGTACAAGATTGTAGATGCAAATGAAGCATTTACAGTCAATGTCAAAGTTAAGACACATCAAACCAATGAGGCAGAACTGAAGCTGACTGATTACCACCTTTCATCAGCTCATAACCGCACTTTTGAAAAACACTCTTTTGCAAAACACCTCTCTGTAGTGGTGTCTGACAATATACTGGGTCATGCAACGAACAAAAACTCTAGTACATAATCTATCATTAGATGGTCAAATAGACAATCATGTCCAGAAGAAGAGCCAGTTTGGAAATATTTCCTCACCAATGGATGGTAACAGTGTTAAATGCTTTCTGTGAAGAATGTAATTATTATAAATTATTAGAAGCCAGACCAGTAGGTGGTTATATAGTTATTCTATGGCACTTTTGTAAATGTATTTAATAACATTTTAGCACAGAAAGCCTGCAGACAATAATAATAATAGTAGCTTACATTTTCGATAAGCTCAATGCTGACTGTCAGATCCAGGCTGATATGAGGTGCTGGTTGAAATGTCTGCACAGGCAATTACTGATTACTCAGAGTTGTGGTTTTCCAGACTTACTGTAACTTGAAGTTTGTAGCTTTATTTATGTATGCTGGTTGACTTTTTTAGTCTCCTGACCTTGTGAAACTGTTTGGGTTAGGAAGTGCTCGACACTAGACTCAACCAAGAGAGAGACCTATTTTATCATCCTTATCCGTGATGTTGGTTTTCACGTAACTAACTCATTATTTGTTTCCTTTCCAGGTTCTTTCTGCAACTGCCAGAGGTGAATGCGATATCTGGAGGTGATCATTTAAAAACATGGCTGTGGCTGAATGTCCGGATTATTTCTTACACCACCCAAATTACCAGGTAAAAAACAGGATTTTGGCCAGTAGAATGCTTTCTTTCTTTCTTAGTTGCATTAAAAAAAATCCAATTCGTAATTTCATTTATAGCGCATGAAAGGCCAGGAGTTTCAGATCAGCCAACAGGAGCAATATACTTGATAATAGAAACTGTGTTTAACTCTGTGGCTTCAGTCCGGCATCTGCAAATTTTTTAGTTGTTTAATTTTTGAAAATTATGGCTTTACATAATTTGGTATTTGATTGTCCATAATAACCAGCTAACTGATTGTGAATCTTTAAAAAAAATTGTGAACAATTTTCTTACTATTCGATTAGCAGTGTTACGTAATCATTTTAGGTCTTCCGTAGTTTATACGCACTGAAATGCATCCACCAACAATAACATTATTTAATGTAATGAATTAATAACATGCAGTTCGTTTTGGATTGATATTAATCAACTGAACAAATGAACAATTTAGATTCTACACGATTGTAGTGGAAGCTGCAACTAATAGTTCCCTATTGTAATTCTGCATTATTTTTAGGGTCTATGATTTTGAAAGATGCGTTCCTAACTACACAGACATTTTTAAAGAATTTTTAAAGAGTCCTGTGCCTTTGTGATCCTGGGATTGTGTAGTAGGTACCACAGGACTGAAAGTTTAGTGAAAGCAAGCCCTCTCTACTGATAGAAATTTTGCTTTTAGTTAAAAATCTTATGTTTTATGCACCCCCTCCCCAATCATTTTCAAGTCAACTGCTTTTTTTTTTTTCTCAAATTTAAATCTGTCCTTTGACTAGATGGGCACTTTTAATGAACCAAGAGATGTACAACAGAGTTTGGAAAGAGTTTTGGATTGGTAGGGAGATCTGAGATGATCAACCTGGAGTCTGGATTCCAGCCTGAGAGAGCCTTGCAGATGAGAAGTGTTTATTTTGGAAAAGACTGCAGTACAGGTAGTGGGCGAGAGACTTGAGAGAGCCCTTGTTGTGAATGTACCTGATACATTAAGCTTGAATGAAAAAGGTGACACAGTGAATGGCCATGGCATGGACATGCATTCCTTTGGGCTGACCACATCTGACTCACATGGTATAACCTGATGTAAGAGCATCTAAACAAATAATTAACTCGCTTGTTTTGAAGGGCTCTTTTAGCCATTGTCCCGGTCCACGTGCTGTGGTTTAAACCCACTAGGGAAATATCAATCAACAGCTTTACCCTGCAGAGAGCTGGCTTTGGTTCAGCCTCTTTATTTAAGTGCGGTTTTCTGCTGCTTGCTCACCAACCCCCTATTTGGACACTGCTGAAGGCAGACTGAAATATGAAATGTCTGCTTGTTCCTACTTGTGCATCATTCTTCAAACTTCATTCTTTTTGTAAAAAAAAAAATGGAGAATTAGTCTTTTCATGAACTTTCATGGATCTGTCATTACAAAATTCTTCTGTGAGCATTGACTCTGTGGAACAGTGCTTTAGTTTCTGCACTGAATTTAATGAAGATATCTGTTCTCTGCGGGGGCTATGTAATTAAGAGTAGTAGTATTGTGGGCTCTGGTCCAGCATTGAGCTTCTGTCAGAACTTGTGATTTCTGTCTCAGAAGTGCTGACTCCTGATTTAGCTTTTATTAAACTGTCTTAAGGTGGTAAGCTGATATCTATATCAGAGTGAGTTATAGTTATAGTGTGAATTATAGTTAGGAACATTTAATGTGGGACCTATAGAGCTTGACCTTGTGCTGCATTATTAGTATTGTCCTTTTTAGCAACTACAACTCAAAATTTAATGTGAACGAAGGATGGCCTGGTCAGCAGCTAACATTAGCTAAAAGGTTAGTGATTTCTGCTTTTGTCATCAAAAGATTTACATGTACGTTTACAGCATTTGGCAGATGCTCTTATCCAGAGCGATGTACAAGGGTGATTTATACTCCACATGTCCATCACACCAGTGGTGTCAGTGATGAAGAATCAACGAATTCTCCTGATCTTAAAAAGAAAGCACCTGCAATTTAGAAGAGATTATTAATGTGGAAATGAGAGCACTTCATTTAAGTGCCATCACTTCCACATAAAATACAACACTTTCAAAAGTGATGACCAGGTCTAGGCTTGGGAATGTACCTCCTGGGATGTACAGGAGCTCTGTTTTGCTCTGCTTTAGCTTCAGGCGATGTGCTGTCATCTAGGAGGAAATGTCATTCAGACTTGCAGAGATTTGGGCTGAGATGTGAGAGTCACCGTGGTGAAAGGTGAGGATGGGGAGAGTGTCGTCGGCATAATAGTGGTAGGAGAAACCATGTGAAGATATATCACCAAGAGAGGGAGTATGTAAGGAAAAGAGGAGGGGTGCAAGCAGAGAGCCTTGGAGAACACCAGTGGTATGTCTTCATGGGCCAGATACAGATCCTTTCCATGGTCCTAGGTAACTGTGACCGTCAAAGTAGGGTACATTGCATTGCCAATCAGATCCTGTGATTCCAAGTTTGACGAGTTAACCCGGGAGGATCTGATGGTTGACCGTATCCAAAGGTGCAGAAGAAGGTTTAGCTGTTTTGACTGTATGAAGCTCCTCAGTGACAGCTAAAAGTGAGGTTTCTGTACAATGCGCTGATTTCATTCCAGATTAGTTTGTGTCATGAAGCCTATTTTTTGATGAAATGAGTTGAATAGGTTATATACCGCATGCTTTTAAACCTGACAGGAGAGGAGAGATACCAGGCTGTAGTGTTTTCTACATCAGTAATGTTGAGCATGCTGATGTCTACAACTATGGAAATAACTATTAGAATTGTTACCAAAGACGAGCGATACAAGGAAGATCTGGTCGGAACTGTGGGTGATGGTATTGCATCAAGAGGTGATAGGGTTGCTGGATGTCAGGAGCTGAAGAACATCATCCTTCAAAAATGTAGTAAAGCAGGTAAGTAGAGGAAGGTTAGTAGACTGAGAGTAGGAGAAAGGGGTGATGACTGCAGGGCAGGATAATCTGATCTTGTCATCAAAGGAGGTAGCAAAGTCCTCTGAGTATATGGAAGAAGGTGCAGGAGGTTTGAGAAGTGAAGAAAAGGAGTTTGCAGAGGCTGGATGTAGATTCTTCTAGTAGATTCTTCTTCTACAAAGTCTCCCTTTTAAAGACAAGGAGGAGAAGACTTGAATCAGAGAACTTTATTTATCCCGGACGAAATTGTTCAAAAAGGTACAGAGCAAAAGATAACTGAAGCTTGAAGATGTCGCATGTATGCAGCTTGTCATTCAGGATTTTGAAGTCAAGAAGAACGAGTGAAGAGTTGTTCTCTGGGAACGAACTGAAGAGGATGATCGGTTCTTCACTGAAGGCATGGATTAAAGTTCTCCGTTTTCCATCAACTGAGGGCGCTAAAGGTTAATAATGAGATTGATGCAGATCCGAAGGGGAAAAAATAGGGAACGAGGCGTGGAGCTGAACAAGCTTCGGCAGACCAAGTTCTGGAAAGGCTGTCTTTTTCTTTGGTGTAATTATGATTTAATTATTTTTCCTAAAAATAAACATTATGGTTTCGGCAGTTCTCTTAAACACTGACTGCTGCGGAGTAGCTACTGGCTGCGAGCTGTTTCTTGACGCTCGACTGAGTGAAAACTCCGAAACTCGATATTCAGGACAGTGGCTCCGGTGTCGCAAATGCTGCGAGAGCTTATGCTCCGTTAAAAATAATTAAATAACAGCAGTTTTGGAGTCTGTTTTCTTGCTATTAACAGAGGAATGGCAGTGGCAAGTAGTGTTTTGTCGTTTGCAATCTTTAGGAAGTGATTCGGTTTAGTACGTTCACCTAAAATACGTACTAAGCAGGGGGCAGCCAGGAACACGGCGCCCGGGGAGCAGTGTGTGGGGACGGTACCTTCCTCAGGGTACCTCAGCAGTGCCTAGCGGTCTTGGGAATCGAACCTGGACTTTACCAGCTGCCCCAGTGCTGTGGCCCCTTCTCTTTCATTCTTGCAACGGGAGTGTAAGGAAGCAGAGGTGAGAGCTGCAGAAGTTTCAGTAAGTGTCAAAATATAGAATGTGTGAAAAGATGCCAGACCAGAGACGAAATCTCACTTCTGTACAGAAGATTGGCAGTTCTATAGTTCACCGTGAATCAATATTATAGAATGGATATACAGAGGAGGATGCAAATTTAAAAGGCAGATGTACTAGTGACCTCACTGACTATTGTCTTTGAAGCTAAGTGGTGTTGTACCCCAGTCAATGCGGATGTCAAGCTCATATTGGTGCATTTGGCAGCTCTTGACTATCTGCTGCTGAAATGTGGGTTTATCATTAGCATGACGGCCATATTGGCTTCATCTGCACACTGCTTAAGCCATTAAAGGCCCTCCTCCCCGGACACATCAGCAGTCTGAGAGCTGTAAATTTTTCGCCTTGAGTTTTATAGATGTTTTCAGAGTGAATCAAGTGGAGCTTTGGCAGCATACGGTTCCTGTTCCTGGAAGCCAAACTTCTAGTTGTTGGTATTTCTTGGAATTGGGTGATTCAGGATCTGGCTCTTTTATTTTGTTGTCTTGAGGAAAAGTTTTGGTTTGGACTGAATTGAAATAGAAGCACTATTCACCTCAAAGAAGGCTCGCAAAAGCAGCACTGTGCTCGTTAAAAAGGCAAAGTGGGCCAGCAGTTCTGCGTTTCATTTTCTCAACTCTCAGTACTAACTTTCAAATATTACTATTTCAAAGAGGGTGCAGGAGCCTATGGATAGAACAAACATACTACATTTCTGGAAAAGTTTATTTGGGCTGACTATGTCAAGCCAAAATATTTTTCTGTTGCTATTCCTTTTAACATGCTTAGAGCATATTTAGATCCCAGCAGTTTACACCCCCATGCACACACACTCTTTTGCACTATAATCCCTCTTCCTCCGGAGTGCTCAGTAGCCTGACCTTTTAGGGTTTAAAGCTAAGCTGGGCCAAAATGTAACCTTTCTGTGCAATAAGAGGGGGTATATGAGGACTGCTGAGTTGGAGCATAAGCCTGATTTTGCTCTGTATGAGTTCATCACCACAGGACTGACATTTAAAACACTGTGGAATTTTTTAATATACCTGAGCCTCATACTGTATTCCCACAGTTTTCAGTGTTTCTGTCAAATGGATGGTGAAATATACAAATGGACTATGAAACTTCCTGAAGTGCATTTCTGCACAGTATCCTGTGTTCTTTAGCCAGCCAGTCAGAACTGATTTAATCAAAGGATTTAATCCATTGTTAGCTTTATTGCGATTATTTGTAAGACGTCTGGTAAGACTTCCAGTGCTAGTAATGGCGTTTTAGGCCTGTGTTATGACTGGGCTGCTAACATTATACAAGCCAGTCTCGGAAAGCCGAATAGAAGTGTATTATTAGCACATAGTACAGTGCGGCTGCATTTGCTTATTAGGCTCCAAATCCATTTGTAATTAGAGCATTAGTACAGGTTTGAAATTGGAGTATTCGGTCGTTCTCTTAATTTGTTAAGCCCCTTTTCCACGAAAAGAACAGTGGTAAGCCAGTTTCTTTGTGGAAGATTTATCATGCTCAATAAATGGATCACAAGCCCCAGTAATGCATTAGAGCCTTGACTTTCACACTTCATTTGACAAGAAATGCCTATTACAAATATTCCTATAGTAACTGAATTAAATATCAGCTTAAAATAGCATTTTTCAGTTACAGGCCTATAGGGTTTTACACTAAGAGCATCTAGAATGTTTTTCCCCGAATTCTACCACAGAACAACTATGTGTCTGTGTACAGTGTAATTGTGGATTTATTGGGTCAGTCTGTTTCATGGTTGTGTGCTGACATCCTTTACAGCTGAAAAACTGTGGGGGGCTAAGGTTCTAGGAATTGGGGTTAATGTTCAGCCAATTGTTAACAGTGACTCAGTCCAGCGCAGTCTGTGAGTTCTGCAAGCAGGCATGTGCTCAAATAAAACAGCCCAGAAAAGGCTAGAATCGCTTAATAATTCCAAAATTGGCATGTATGATCTGGAGCTGAAAGACAGCGCAGGCCTGCGATTGTGGCTTTCAATAATAACAAGAATGCTGACTCTAGAAAGTTCACACTGTAATTTATGTAATTTCACTATCCTATGGCTCACCTGTATAATTTGAACATCTGTTTATGTTGGTCTTCATTTCCTTATTTAGCATTTGTCTTTTATCTTTTGTCAACCGTTTTGATCCCACCTGGAACACTCCTAGGGTTTCCTAACTAGAGGTCGACCGATATGGTTTTTTCTAAAGCCGATGGCGATATGTAGAAGTCAGTGTCAGCCGATGGCCGATATATGCTGCCGATATTTTTTTGGGCAATAATTACACATTTCCCAACTTAAACATTCATGTAATCAAATCAAATATAAAGTTTTTTGCCACCGTAGGGTATTCATGTTTTAACTAGCCTGTTCCTAACAAGTTCCCCTTGGAGTCCAGAACATGGAAGGCGAAACCATTATGGCAGCTACAAAGAGGGACCAACTCCATATGCAAACTTCTGTATCTGAATGCAGTGTTATTAAAGTGGTGGAGTAGTACCTCAGCATGCCAATGAAGGGTGCAATATTCTCTGTGCAAAAGTCTGTTTGAAAGCTGACTGAGCTGAGAAATAAAAAGATGTGTTTGCTTGGAAGAAAGTGAGTCTCCGTGTTCTCTTTCACGATTTCCATGATTGTAAATAGTAACGCTCACGTTACTTAGGTGAAATCTCTGGACTTTCAGAAACCTGCGTTAACGCGATAAAATAATTGGCGGCGATAAGTAAACAATGCATTAACGCTATAATAACGTGTTAACTTTCCCAGTCCTGATGTGTGTGTGTGTGTGTGTGTGTGTATATATATATATATATCTTTGAAATATCAGAATTGTCTCAGTAATTTAACAGGCAATGTGATTTTGAACTATGTCATACACATGGACTACAGACAGGATACTTTTGCTTAAGGCTTAGAGCATCACCACTTTTCATTAAAAGACATTTAAACAATTTAAACAGCATTTAAACAACCCAAAAAACAAATAATGTGTCAGTTGAACGGATATAAATCTGTGTATTTCATATATAAAATAGTGAAATAAACTCATCAAACCTAACCAGGGTTTATGCAACGGAACGGAATATGAAGTTGGCTCCCCATTCAGTAAAGCAGCTATACTGAGAGTGTGTGTGAGTGTGTGTGAGTGTGTGTGAGTGTGTGTGAGTGTGTGTGAGTGTGTGTGAGTGTGTGTGAGTGT
>JBBPDC010000007.1:21924206-21948175 GCA_037974485.1 Hemigrammopetersius urotaenia | reverse complement strand
GACTGTCCCCTGTAGTTAGAGAATGGATGTCGCTTTGGATAAAAGCGTCTGATAAATGCCATAAATGTAAATGTAAAAAAAGTGGCATTTTTTTCTTCCCTCATCTCTCTTTGTTTTTAAGAGAATAAGGGGATGGAGTCGCTGACCTAGCTTGTTGTTTCTGTGTCCAGCCCAGGGAGGGATTGGGACAGAGAGGGCCAGGAGCAGGCCTAAAGGCCAGCAGTATTAAATTGCCACTCGGCCCAGTCTCCAAAGTCTGCTGGACTCTAATAAAGAACTGTGTGTGTGCTGTAACGAGAGAAAGTGAAAGCTCAGTACAAGCAGGTCATTGGCTCTTTATGATGCTCCGCACTCAGCGAAGCACAGGCTCACACAAGTGCACTCCAGCGAACACTTTTAATCTGTAGTCACGTTAGACATTTGCGGTTTGTGGCACCTTGTTAAATGAGAGTGACAGAAGCAGGTTCGGGACAAAGCTGGCATGCTTTCAAACATAATTATATAAGGTAATTAAATCCTCACAACAGAAAATGTTATTGTAAACGGTAAAGGAAGGCCGTAACTTGTATGCTGCTTTAGTTACCAAAGGAGCTAACAAATAAAATAGTCTCCCGACTGACTACGTATCATATAGTCTCTCCTAAATGTGTTGGTCAAAAAGTCACCATCATCATTTTATCATTTTATACCCAAAATGTATTTTAACATGGACAATACATTTATTGCCTTTTTAAATTAAAATAAGCACCCTTACATCTGAATGGGTCAGTTTATCCTTAAAATAAATGTGTTATTATTATAGAGAGATATAAAGAGACAGAGCAGGTTAGGACCTACAAAATATCTCCGCTATGGGTGAGTCAGAATCCCCCCAGGGAAACGATCTTATCAGTGTGGGAATAAATGCATATTCTCACATCACCAGCTTCAAGACACAAATGAAATAAACCGTTTTTCGTTTGTTGTGGGAATGTTTGATTGAGTGAGTGAAAGAGATATCAAGTACATTGTTCACCAAATATTATTGTTATAAAAGACTCATCTGACTCATTTGAAAAGTTAAAACTAAAAAAAAAAGTTCACACAAAGACAGCAGAGAAACACTGGGGGAGCTGACAAACAAAAGAGTTTGGAATAAGATATAATAACACTTAAAGCACAAAACTTGCATATGTAAACAAGCGTATTTGTCTGTAAGTCTAGGAACCGCAACAGAAAAGGCGTGATCACTAGTGTGCTTTCGTCAATGTAAACTCTGACAACATCGTCGTCAACGGACATTTATCATGTGACAAAAATGAGAGGCAACGTAAATGCCTGTCATGTGATGACAGCTATAACAAAATATATCAGGTAATATTGCTGACGAATAAGAACGAGACTAAATGTGGTTTACAGAATAAAAGCTATGCTAAAACGTTTCTTCATTTTTGTTGACTAAAACGAGACAAGACATTATTTTCTGTATGATAGGGAGGGGAGGGAAAAAAGTATTGGGACGGGCGACCTTAGAGTTGAATGGCGTTACGTCCCAATACTTTTGTCCATTAAGAGGCACTGGGAATTAAAGGGCCAATATAGTGCCAGGGAGAGAGAAATGATACACACACACACACACACAACATTTTGATAAGCAGCCTTTCCCATATCCAAACAAAAAATGATCCTAAATTGTTCTGATTCAGGAAAGTTCAGGCCACCACACTGAAGGTGAAGACTTTTAGCAGGTTTACACACTTTAATTTTATTTGCACTTTTTAGTGATGTGATGTAATATTATTTTGTAATTTTATTTAAATTTATGTGCATGTACTTCTAAGGTCTAACTTTGGTTGGTTGGCAACATAAATGTCGTAAAATTCAAATCAGAGCGTCTTCCATGTCTGGAATGGATGTACAATATTCTTGAGTCTATAATCTAACAATAACATAATAATAATAATAATAATAATAATAATAATAATAATAATAATAATAAGATAACCTTGTTTGAATTGTGAAATTGTAAAAGAACATTTTGAGTTTGTCTATTCTACTTATACTATAAGAATTTCATAAACTTGACTAGACTAAAAAAAAGCATGGATGTGACTAAGACTAATAAAAACTAAAATGATAGCTTGACGCAAAGACTAGAGTAAAACTAAATTTAAGACAGGCTGCCAAAAACAACACTAGTGACCACCCTTTCATTTAAATTAAGCAGCAGAGACTAGCATTCTTTCATTTAAGACTAGTTAGATGCCAATATGGATACTTGGTAAAATAATGGATTGGATGTGAAGACTATTGAAAGTGAAAGTGATCATTCGGGAACACACCACTGCACACAGTGTGAACAGCACGAAACCTCTGCATTTAACCCATTCACAAAGTGAAGCAGGGGGCAGCCATGAACACGGTGCCCGGGGAGCAGTGCGTGGGGACGGTACCTTGCTCAGGGTACCTCAGCAGTTCCTAGCGGTCTTGGGAATCGAACCTGGACTTTCTGATCGCAGGGCGAATGCCCTAACCACTAGGCTACCAGCTGCCTATTGTGGTTCAGTACAATATCTTGAAGTAATCTCTCTCTCTCTGTCTCTCTCTGTCTCTGTCTCTCTCTCTCTCGCTTTCTCTGGCTCTCTCTCACTCTCTCTTGCGCTTTCCCGCTATCTTTCTCTCTAACTCTCTCTCTCTCGCTCACTCTCTCTAGGAGGCTACAGGAGGAGGAGCAGCAGTATCGAACGTCCTCCTTGCCGGCCATCCCCAACCCCTTCCCCGAGCTATGCAGTCCAGCCAGCTCACCCACTCTCTGCCCAGGCTCTTTACCTCCAAGTCAACCCTCAGGCAAATACGTAAGCCACTGGCTCCTCTGCTCTTCTCATGTTTTTAACGTGGGGATGTTCTCAGTTTACTTCCCATTTTGGTCCATCCATTTGCTAGGACTCTTCTTTCAGGTAGTACCAACAACACGGGAAGGTGAAAGGCGAGCATATGGTTAGGGTTACATACTACTGCTAACGCGCCATCACTGGACCGCTTAGAGGCGAGCACTGACTGCTAATTCTGTTAAAACAGCGAACATAAACTCATGCTGACTAGAATTGTACTAAGCGATCGGGGGAATGGAGAAAGCTACTCATTACGTTTCTCTAGAACAGAGCTTTTCAAATCAAACCTCTCTGAATGGCTTTGTTCACATCTGCAGAAATTTTTTTGTGTCCTTTTGTGTCCAGTTCATTGGCTTTGTTTTGACCATTTTAATGGTGTTAATGCAAATGGCATGACATTTCCTAAGGGTCTGGAGTTTTTGGGGTTTTTTTCCAGATCAGCTCATTAAATACATTAATAATATACTTCATACAATTGTAACACTTGACCTTTTTGTGGCCACTTTTGGCCAGTTGAAACCAATGAAAACTACATTTTTAATTCTGTTATTTACACTGCTAAATCATACAGTTTAGGTTAAAATGCTTTCATTCTAAATTTAACACTTGAGAAATGTAGTTTTTAGTAGCATTGATAATATAGAAAGGGCCATTCTTGAGGTTGTTTACTAACAAGTGCATTGTGCAGACAAAGTGGTATTTGAAGGAATACATTAAAAGTGACCATGAACAAGCTGAATGCGTAGTAAAAATGAACGGAGCCGGAGGGTTAATGGTGAAAGTGCCTTAGGATTTTCAGATTTGAAAAAGGTAAGTTGTGTAAAGTTGTGTAATTTCACAGGCACTTTCGGCAAACTGTTGTTTCACTATGTCTCCAAAGCTTCATGCCCTGTGGGCCAAACCGACAGTCGTACACTTATATCCTTAAAGTCGAGGGCACAGGGGTGGAGTGTGAACTTTTGTGTGTGTGTGTGTGTGTGTGTGTGTGTGTGTGTGCGCTCTAAATGGGAAGTGTTCATGTTTCTTACTGCTTCTGTGTATGTGTGTATGTACCTGTTTATATGTTTGTGGGTGAATGTACAACTTTCCGACCCCCTGGTCATGTGGGATTCTGTCCCGCTCTCTGTCTCCCTATCTTTCTCTCTCTTTTTCTCTCTCTCTCTCTCTCTCTGTCTCTCTCTCTGTGTATGCATGTGTACACGCACGTACGTGAATGTGTGTGTGGCTGTTTCAACCCCCTGATCATCATATGCAGACATAAAGCCCTACTAAGCCCTGTGTTTTATTTGTGAAACCCGCCTCTCCCCACTTCCCTAATCATCTCCACATGGAGCTTTGCCCTGTTACTGTAACAGACACTTCATTACTGTAAAATTTGCCACATGCTTGATTCAGTTACTCTGATCCCCCACTCGACTTTTATTGTTCCGTGGATGTGACCCATCAGGCCTGTAACACAGAATCTAGCCCTGGTAGTATGCCGGTCAGTCAGCACAGAGCAAGAACCAACTCTGAAGCCATTTACGTATCAACAAGGATGCCGTTCTCCGCACGTGAATACCTGGGATTCCTCCCGCATTAACTGATGCATGTGATTCACATGTCTGGTGACAGAGCTGGAATGCAGACAGGTAGCGGTGCTAACAAATATCTGCTGTCACAGCTGTTTCATACCAGCAAGCGTTGCAGTGTTGCAAAGAAAGTCAACGTGCAGACTCTCCGCCTGTGTCTTGTTATACACAGACAGACGTGGTTTTGGACAGCAGATGTCCTCTTGGCTGTTTGCTTGCTTAGAAGCAAACTGTGGTGTTTACAGAATTTTCCAAGCTGCAGGCGTTTTCTGACAGGGCCCTCATTCCTCTGGCCGACCCCCACGCGAGAGGCACGCGAGCTGTAGAGCCTCCCAGAGCCATACTCAGCAGATCAACTCAGCTACCTTCCCTTTCTTTCCGTCTCTGTTCTCTTTTGGTTTGCTATGTTCAGAACTTAACGCAAGGTTGCCCATCCACACACTGATATGGGTGGATTGCTGTTTTCAGTAAATATTTGTGTTAAGTCCACTTTACTCCTTGCTTATCAGGGATCTACAAGATTTTTTACAACACAACTTCAACCTTGTTCCCATTTTTGATCCAGGAAAATACTTGTAATTGCGGCCAGAGTTGGTCATCAGCATTCTCTTCCAAGCATATTTAGAAGTGGCTGACTTCATCAAGTCTAGTCAAGTAGATTTTTATTGTCATTTCTGCCATATATATACAGCACATAGTAAAAATGAAACAACGTTCCTCCAGGACCATGGTGCAACACAAGAACAAAACACAAGTGCAAACAAGACAAAGAGCTCGAAAAAGAACACAAGAGCAATAATACAACTAAACAAGACAATGACAAGACAATACAATGTTCTGAACATTCATACATTAGCCTTCACGCTGACGGCATCCTGTGGTACGTGGAGGCCTGGCCAACGTGTGGAACTGGCCTTGAATTAATTGGAGTGAAAATTGAACATTTTAAATTCCTGTGTCACTGACATTTTTAGCAAGAAAAAAATGTTATGATGTAAATTAAAACTCGAATTCCAGACTTATACTAAACAATATTAACCTGGTTTAAACCCCAGTTTGCTGAACCAAATTTCAGAAGCGTAATCAGAAGTGACCAATGGCCTGAGGGAGAACTGGTCAATCACACCAGCGAGGTCTATCACACCAAAACCGTCAAACCATGTCTTTATAGACCCCCACTTTTTGCACAGGGACAGAAAAGGGCCTTCCCCAACATGGCTGCTACAAAACTGGAAGCGTATAATTGTCTAAAATATCTTTGTATGCTGTGGCATTAACATTACCCTTGACTAAAAGTAAGGGACATAGCCCAAACCCTAAAAAAAACGCCCCAGACCTTTACCTTTCCCCCACCAAACTTTACTGTACTGGTAACTGTACTTCGAACATGGTTGCACTCATAGTGAGGCTCATTGAGCATGATGACTGCATTTCTATGGCTGTTTGTGCAACACACTGTACGCTGATAATGCTGCATTCAGTACCTGCTGGTTTGTGCCTCTGCATCAAGCTCTGCTCCTGTGGGAGAACGAAACTCATCCAGCTTTAATTACAAAATAATATCGCTCTGCTTCATGCAGTAGATGTATTATGGCTATTCACTTTTGCCATGTGTAATAAAATTTCCTTCATGTTATTAAACCAGGGCTTTAAATTGAACAAAGTAAACTAACTTCCAAGTCCTGCTCACTCTACACCTCTTAAGAACAAAACCTTTAATGCCTTCTGAGGATAGTTAGTAGAAGTTATGTCACTTGGATATGAATGTCAAATGGATGTAATGAATATTCTTTCTTGAATGAATGAATAAACATGTAAAAACCTCATTTAAATATTGTTTTCTCCACTGTTTTTCGCTGTCTGTCATATGCGCAGTCACATTTTGTAAATGCCCACTATTTTGCAGTGTTGTTGCAAATAAGTGCTTGTTATTTGGAGTGTTAGTAAATCAACTCTTAGTGTTTTATACAGTTTGCTCCACTTACACGCAAGCCACAGGGAAATCACCCTGCCATATTTACTTGCCCTCTCATTGGCTTATTCTAATGATTTCCTGCACCTCTACCTTGGGTACAAACAAGTGTGTGTGTGTGTGTGTTTGTGTGTGTGTGCGCGTGTGCCCTTGCGTGGGTTTTAATCCATTTAAAGCTTTCACTGACCTCAGTCTCTGGCACGGGCGGTAAAGGAGTGGAGCAAGAATAAAGGGATGAGCAATATCTGTAATAGCATCTTGCCTCCTTTTACTGTGGTGCTGCATATTTACTCCAGGCTGAGGTAAGCGTCTGGAAATAGCCCAACTCCAGGCTGGTCACACCAGTTAGTCTTCAGAGTCTGTCCATATCTCGGTCTATGGTCTGCTCTTTACTTCATTCTGCTACAGAATGACGCCAGTTTCTTTTTCATTTTGGTTCAGATAACCTCGATGTGCTGGTGTTGCAGTAAATTAGCTGCTGCTTCAGTAACTCAAGCTTGAGGAAGGGATGCATTTACATTCATATCTACTGTTCATACAGTTGGGTGTGGGTGGACACACTGCTGTCACAGTGGTGACAAACGTTAATGAATACCTCTTGCTCTGCTTTTCATTCTAAAGCACAGGTGCAGCCAGGTTTAGTCAGCATTGAGGGATTAGTCAGCCTCACAAATCCCTCAAGCATGCAGGAATTTCAGAACCAGTATGCAGCATTTTTTTTTCTCATTTAATTGTTTAAATATAAAAAGTACTTCTTTTTAACATTAAACCTTCATATATGTAAGAGATGTTTATCCTCCACCATCGGGCCTGCATGTTACCACCAAAGGCTTAAGAGTGCAAGAGGAAATACCAAACACAGCTATAGCATATAGATAAGGTTGCTGAAAAAAGCACCGAGCAACAAATTCGAGTCACATCATTTAGGGAATTTCACATTCGGTATAATTTAAATAACTGTTCACAAAGTGTTCCAACTAAAAGGTCAGAGGTCAAGCAACACCCAGGCTCAGGTGACATCAACCCCTTAGGATTTGAGTGCTTATCAGTTGCAAGGCACTGCCTTTCTTAGGGTGAATAATTGTTTAATCCTATTTGGCTCACCTTTAAAACCCCTTCCACCCATTCCCAATTCATTGCAACGAAAGTTCTGCTCTAATCAACTCTATGAACTTTAGAAGTTTAGTATTTGCGTCTTGATTAAGCACCATTACTTAAGGAACTTACTTATGGCTGATGTTTGAAGCAACTTTTTAGATGAAAGTGAGTCATGTTGGGAAAACGGCCAGGCATTCTGTGGGAGATTTTATTATTGGCTCTTAAACCTCACATAAAACACCCCAAAGTATCTAAGCTGACTTATCAGAATCTAATTGCTGTTCAGGGTGGAATTTACTATGCTTAAGGAATATTTTCAAAGATTTGTACTTTGCTGTAGTATTAAAAAAACTTTTGACTCCTTATGTTTGCATTTAGACCTTCATAGTTCTTCATCCAAAATCCTATACATGTAAAATGAACCGTATCTTTGTCAATGACCAATTTAGCCAATTTAATCACACGCTACCAAAAAGAAAACAGTTCCTAATTCCTAATTATATGATGAAACACATGCCTCACTATATGCTTAAGTATGTTTAATGACTTTCATTTATATCATTTTAACATACCAACAGCGGATGGAAAGAGTACAGAAAAACTGAGAGGAATAAAGCAAGAGACGTGGCCAATTAAACTCATATTTACAGCATTATCTCAGTCACTTAATCTACAATGAACATTGTTGCAAACTAGGGCTGGGCGATTTGGCCTAAAATCTAAATCTCGGTTAATTGAACATTTTAACTCGATTACGATTAATGAACGATTATTTTATTTATTTTTTTATTTTTTTTGCCCTCATAGTTCACTGACAAGTTTTGTATGGTAAATATGCTCACTTATTACAAGTGAGAGATTTTTGAATGAAGGGTGCATTACTTGATTTTAAAATAATTGAAGGAAACACACACTACTATCTATATTTTAAAGGGAAAGTATTCGAAATAATTTGACCTGGAAAAATTTGATCGATTATAGGTTCTGAATGTCGATTTTGATTACTTTTCGATTAATCACCCAGCCCTATTGCAAACACACTATATAGACTCTATATACTTGCTTTTTTTTTTTTATTATTTTAAACGAAGCTGTAAAATTAGCTTGAATTTGTTTGGTAACACTGCCTTGCAGTCAACGCTGCTGTGAAGAGATTGAATTTTAGCAGGGCTTTCCAAAACGTTTTTGCGCTGGTAACTCTTGCACTATAAATGTGTTGTAGCAAAATATAACACAAGATTGAACTTTGTTTATCCAGAGGGATTCTTATGACATTACAATGCTCAATGAAAGAAACAAGAATAAAAGATAATAAATAATTTTTATAAAGACAAGAGTGTATAAAATTATTAAAACTAATGAACAAAGTATAAAGCACAATTTGTGAAACAATTCATCCTGTTCCTTTCTTACAACAATAGCCTATGAACCATGAGGTCAAAGTATCTCTACCCCAGTTGACCGCATGCAATCTGCAAAGCTGGATCTGGTCCTCTCAGTCAGGCTGTGGACGAATGCCATTTGGCTGTTGGCCAGCTCATGATGCATTCTGGCACTTCTCCAGCAATAAACACTCTGTTTGTCCCTCAAACTAAAGACCTGGATTACCTGCAGCTGCCTAAAGGCTCATCACAAAGAGCAGTGATTTGACCAGGACCATCCAAGGCACTGGTAGCATGGTCACTCAGGCTAATACTCCACTTAGGTGAACTCTTAAGCACCTTTTCTATAGCTGTGTTGACCCAGGGGGACCCCTTGACCCATGGCCTCTTTCTGTCTCTGATGCTAGGAATTAAGGGCCTACCGAAAGTTGTCTCTATAAGGGCACACCTTTAATTGTGTTGTACTTGGGTTGGATGATTTACATGTGGCCTTTATACCACACCTTCTGTTTAGGAAATGATGAAACATTAAGGCATAATTTTACTATTGGGTAAATGAGTCCCAGTAGTTCACACTGCAGTGAAGGAACTTTGCGAAAAGAGAGAGGAGTGGCTCTCGGACTATCCTGGGTTATAAACCAGATGAAGCCCTTTAACCTTTTTAGTGCAGTGCACTTACAGTAGGTCACTGGCCCCGGCCACCTGCACTGTCCCCTTTTGGTAGAGATATTTTCCTGTGAGCTTTTCTTTTTGCATTCAGAATGATTTCACTGGTCCTTTCATTCTCTAGGAAAACATCAGTTGTTCTATTAGTTGTAATTATTGTAGTTAAAATGTTGTTAAAGCTCAATGAAATGATTTACCTTTGTGAAGCTCGATAATGCTAGTTTCCTTTTGCTAGGAGGTCATAAAATGACAGCATACAAAATGTGACTTGTTGCTGAAAAGTGGCTCATCTGTTGAAACAAGGGAGCTAAACTCATGTAGGTCATGCAGACTTCCAGTGTTCAGACTGCACACTCTCGACTGGAGTACGGACACAGAATAAACTAGGACATAGAGAGAGGGAGAGCGTGAGAAAGAGAAAGAGCATGAGCACACATTTAGGGAAAAAAGAAAGCATCTGCTTTTTTTTTTTTTACCCATTTTTCCTTGAGCGAACTAAAGAGGGGCGATGGGCTTCACTTTGAGAGTGTGCTAATGTTATCCAGACAGAGAAGGACAGCGAGAGGGACAGAATAAAAGAGTAAAGGGAGTGCTGAACACTGTCTGTACTGGGCTGCTACCCAGGGATGCCTCATTATGAAACCCTCAGCAATGCAGAATGTATCATACTGTACGGCACAGAGCGGCACAGCCATGTCTTAAATACGAGAATACTTTCTTCTCTGGCCTCATTCTCCAGCTTCAGACTGCCCCAGTTTGAGAACCCCGCTGTCATCCCAGCTATAGCAACCAGTTCTGAACTTCAGTGGCTTTGAGAAGGTCAGTTTTATGTAATTGTAACTGAAACACGCAACCTTGGAAACATGGGAGCGCCACACTGGTCAGTGTCTATCGTAATTTTTTACATCAGTGGTTTTTAGGGGATTAATGAAATAAGGACTTTAATCTGCTTGTTGGACCCTTTCCCAAGTAACCCTCTTTTACCTTTCAAAACGGTGTTAGATAACCGTTCGTTATTCTCTTGGGGCTTGATGACGGACACACTTGCCAAGCGAGATAAACTGGTGCGCTTGAAAATAGTCTTCGGTTTAATTCCATGTCATCATCTTTATGAGAACACAGACTACATTTAACACACTGTGACCTGTCATTATGTGCACTTTTGGACTCTGCAGTATCATTAGTTAAACAAATCTGTAAACCAGCTTGTCTGCTTAAATGACTGTTGCCGATTTTTATTGTTGCTGTTTTAATACATGATACATTATATATCTTGTATTTCTAACTAGCCCCCTTTGCTTCTGTGGAGCTCTTTGCTTTACCTAAAAATGCTTGAAGTGAATGGACGTTAGTGTGGATCAGTTAACCTGAATTGTTTAGCAGTAACTTCCAGTCATTATTATGATTTGATTCATTTTTAGGATCGGTCGTTCACTTGGCGACAAAGCATTTTGTCTTAAACTGAAAATATTTCTTCATTTTCTGTCAGGAGCTCTGCCAAGCTGACAAATGGGTGGCCGGGTAGCCGGGCCAAAAGAGTGAAAGTACAGTGGCACTTGTCCCAAATTGATTTGTTCAATTAAAGTGTATGATGTCATCCTCTGTGGGGTCTCAGTGGCCATCCCCAAACAGACAATGATCTGCTGTTGGGCTGAATGGCCTCTCCTCTGCTCTAGGGACACAATTAAAGCTCCTGTTTCTATTGGGGAAACATTTGGCACATCCTTGTCTTCATCTCAGTCGGAAGCTAGGCTAAAGAGGTCGGCCATTCAGAAGTGGATTGTTAGTGCCTACGTGTGTGGCGGACAGCGAGATGAGGGGCCGCAGGGCCAAGGGGAACACCGGACTTTTGGTATTTATGCATGCTGACGGGTGCCCTATGTGATCTAAATATAGCTTTGCTCGGCCACAGTGTGCATGCTAGGACGAAGGGCATAGGATCGGTCAATAAAGTACCTCAACTGAGCCATTTCATTGTGTTTAAAAATTTATTTCAGCTGATTGTGGTTGAACAGTTATCACTTTCCTGGAATGTGTTCTGTCATAGACAAATAATAGTGTCCAGTGTTAGTCATAACCCAGGGTCATTTTTCTTGTTGCTGTTTACAGCATTATACAGCGTGTGGTAGAGTAGGGGATGATGATTAGTTGTTGCTGTGGTAGAAAACCTCAGTGTAGCAGAGTTTGTGAACTGAGTGTTGAGTGTTGTGAAGTGCTTTAAGCCTGCCTTGGACTATACAAATCCCACAGGACAGCGCACCATTTTAGATCATGGTTAATCATATCTTTACCCCAATCATATGTTTGCTGTCTGCCTGCCATGTCAGCTGATATCAGCCACAGTGCTGCATTTGCCTAAGAGCACCTTCAACATGGTTTTGATTCTATTAAATGCTATCAGCAGCTGACAGTCTCTGTTAAGACGGGTGGAATGATCCAGGTGTAACTCTGCCCTGACCTCTGGTCAGCTTCTAGGCATTCGCAAGCCTGCAATCAGCTTGAAATGAAGAGCTGAGTATGGAAACATGGGCCGATGTAATCCCCCTTTTAAGATCTTGAGTACTGTATGAATATGAAATGGATCATATCCAAAGTAAAAAACCTAAATACAAGTTGAGATCATGCTATTTAACATCATAGTCATTGTTTTTTTTTTCCTTCAAATTGTGTGCGCTTGAGTGGAGAACTAATACAGGAAGATTTGTCTTTGTCCAGTTATACACAGGATGCACTGTCCATACAGTAGTAGCACTGCTCATTTAAACTATTTTTCAATTTTTTAATGCCTGAATTTTACTGGCTGATGTGGAGTATCAGTATCATAGTGGCCATGTCTGAATGAGTATAGTGATACCCCTATACATGTCTTGCTGATGTTTAGCATTCACTGTTTAGCTTGAGAGAGAGTATTAGTTCTCCCTAACTAATGTTGAGACCTGCCACGTTATAGCTCTGACTTCATTTTGTTTATTGGCTAACTGGCAAAGTGTCACAATTGATCTGGAATGCACACTTTATACATACTTTCTTTTACAGTTAGATGTGATTTGGACACTTTTTTCCTTTGACTGTTTGACTGAAGCCCATTAAGGGGCCTGATCTTGTTGCCTGGGTTAGCCTACGCATTTCAAACCCAATTTGACACGATAATTAGAGAAGTTGATGCCCAACTCATGAGTCAGCAGTTAGCCAGGCAGGCGCTAGTGTTAAAGAGGGTAGTTAGGAGGCGCATTGAAGGGAGCAGGACATGGCTTTCAGGAACCCCTGATTGTTCCGACTCTGTCTCAGTGTCTCATTAGTGACAGCATTAGTCCCTACCAGCGTGCACAAATGCATGGTGGAGCAAGGCATTCATTAAAGCAGCACTTATTAAATTCAAGAGAGGTCCCGGTCACAGTACAGTTCAGACTGAGACCCATCATTCTTCAGAATTAACAGAAAATTCACCAAATGTAAGCACATTTGTTTGGTCTTAGATGACAAATTTGGACTCGACTACAAGTTTATATTTAATGGTGAAAGGTGATAAGTGCCTTATGGTGTTCAGATTTCCATTTTGAAAGTTATCACTGATTCTTGTGATCTCAGGCTCTCTTTAAACACTGCATATCCTTATAAACACTGCGTATAGAAGTTTCTTATCTGGCCTCTTTCATTTCAGTGTGACTGGGTCATTCATTTTTATATACTATATTGATCCCAGAGGATATTACTTCGTGCATTTAGAGGAAATTAGTTCCCTGCACTTAACCCATTCATCTGAGTGAAGCAGTGGGCTGCCGACACTGTTGCCCGGGGGTGGTACCTTGCTCAAGGGTACCTCAGTGGTGCCATTGGCAGTCCTGGAATTCAAACCCACAACTTTCCAGTTGCAGGGGCAATTCCCTAACCACCAGAAAACCAGCTGCACTAAAGAGACCATTATCTCGTCGTGAACTGTTTTCTGGCTGCTTGGCATAATAGGTCTATGTGAAGCAGTAGCTTATCTCTGCATAAACTGGTTAACAAGCAAATGCTGCAAGTGTCAAAAAAAGCTTCAGTGATGAGATCAGCTGTACTGGAGTAAACACATACACAAAGTTGGGTGGTTTACTAAACTGTAGCATTCAAACATAAGCAGGCTATCTGTATATGAGATGCTGGAGGGATATCTCCAGTGATTTGTTTAAATCTGCATCCTTTGCATCAAGTAAATGTTCCACAGGCTTTCAGTATTATTAAACAGACGCACACCCTTCCTACTACCTATATAAAACAAAACCCTGGCCAAGCCAGATGAGACTGAACACCCCCTGATCTAAACAAATGACTGAACCAGCCTAGGCCATCATAGATGATTTTTTTTTGTAAGCAGCTACAGAAAATTGAAACGCAGCAAACGCTCAGCAAACGACTCCTCATCACGGCACCCCCTGCCTGTAAAGAAGGATCTGTCATCACTACCCTACTATTCAGGCTATGCCTATCAGTGAGCCCTGATCCATTATCTGGGACCCCGTCCATGGAGATAACTCAACCATATACGTCTCGGTTCTTTGGAGATAAAGCAAGACATTGAGATTGTTTGACAACATCTAGTGTTGAAATGCCGTAATCGGTACCAGAATCATCAGCATGGCCACCATCATTGTCATGCCAGAAATTATGGGAACCCTTTCGAATTCTCTGAAATTCTACATAATTGTAACCTAAAATATGATCTATATTTCACAAGAGATAAAGAAAAGTCAATAAAACAGAACACAAACAATTATCAGTTAACTGACTGGACAGTGATTCAAGTGATCTGTCTTTGTTGGCAATGACTTCAGCCAAATGTTTCCTGTAACTGTTGATTAGTTACAGCACATAGAGGAATTTAGGCCCATTCCTCCCTGTCAAGCTGCTTCAGCTTAGTAATGTTGATGGGCTTTTTTTTTTTTGTATGAACATTGCACTTCAGGTTCTACCTCAACATTTGTGTTGGATTAAGATCTGAACCATTCTAAAATGCAAAGTCTCCATCTCTGCTTCAGCCTTAACTGGTGTGTTTAAAGCCATTCTCTTGCTGCCAACATCTGCCTTCTATTGAAATGTTTCCAAAATTCATAGTATCATCATGGAAAACTTTTTGGTCCACTCGCAGCAAAACAACCCTAAACCATGATACTGCCATCATCATGTTTCTCAGTTGGTGTTTAACATAATGTTTCTAGTTTGAACCTAAGCGTTCACAGAACATTCAGTAGTCTTCTTGGTCTTCTAGGTGGTCTTTAGGAAGCTTTGAACACGTAGCATGTTTCTCCTGAAGTGCATTGGCTTCCTGCTTATCATTCTCTTCACTTTATTCTTGTTCGACGGTCTTGTTTAATTAGCCGGTGAAAGAAATGCATGCAGATTATTAGGTGCTACCCCAGGGTTCTTTGTGATCTTTCATAATATTATTCACCGTGCTCTTTAAATGATTTTCTGCTGGATGTCCTCTCTTGGAAAGTAAATTGTCTTTGTTTGCTCTTTATGTTTCTGACAGTGTATTGTGAGGTCCAGCCTCCTCCAGCCTGACGAACGTCTCTTTTTCGTGAATCCTCAGAAATCTTTTTTGACTGAGACATGGCATGCACTCAAATCTTACACCTGGTGAAGACCAGGTCTGATGTTTTGAAGTCAGTTTGATTGCGCATAATCACCTGCACTCTCACTTTTTTGTCATTAAAACGACTGAATTAACTAATTATGTCCTGTACCAAACTTATATGAGGTGGAGGTAGCTCAGTGGGTAGGATACTTGCTTCCAGACCATGAGGTCATGGGTTCGAATCCTACCTATAGTGCAAACCACCACTGGGTCCCTGAGCAAGACCCTTAACCCCAAGTTGCTCCAGGGAGACTGTCCCCTGTAGTTAGGGAATGGAAGTCGCTTTGAATAAGCGTCTGATAAATGCCGTAAATGTAAATATGTCTCTGGTTTCGGTGGAATCTTTTTTGTGGTGTTGTGGAATTAATAGTCAAACCAGTTAACCCCTGCAACCCTAGAGATATATTCTCAATTTAGATTTATATAGAAATTCTGAGAATTTTAAACGATTCACTCTCTAGCATGGGTCTAGCAACTGTTGATGCTGCTGAAAACTTTATTTGCCCCATAATTGAAACAGTAAGAATAGTTCGATTTGTACTATCTATGACTAATAAATTATATCTTTGTATTAAAATAGGATTTTGGCCTCTTGGTACAATTTTGGCATGGGTAAACTGAAGTGGAAACCATCTCTACTTCTGAAACTAAATGTCTTGAATTGTCACGTCCGTTCTAGAGATAATGTTACTGTTTGGTGAACTCCCTGAGGCATTCCTGAGGTTGAATTACATCGCAAAGAGTTGCCAGGATGTCTCAGTACTCTTCAGATGAATAATGTCTGATGTAATTCGCGAAAAAAGCATCCAGACGCATCTCTCTTCAACACACCCAGACATACGCAGACGTGAAGTAAAAGGCTCTCAGTTTCAGGAAATTAACAGAAAAGTTCCAAAGGTACTAGAAGTGAAACATGGAGGGTTTAAATGAAGACTTCACGTTGCAGCTTCCTAACCAGAATATCCGAGCCTAGGCCTCCATTAGAAACACATAACAGCCCTCAGATCAGGAAGGAAGGGCTGGAATAAATCATCCGACAGGGTTCAGTAGAAAGCAGAGATGAATATCCTGCTGAGTCAGCCTAAAGGCATGAGCAAATGCCGAAACGGAGGAGGAAATTCTGCTCCTGGGATTTGGGAGAGTGGATCTTAGTCTGGCATTAAAATGTAATACCCTACTTCTTCCCTTACAACTGTTATGAGTGACCCAGACTCAAAAGTTTCCTTTGTAAATTACCTTTTGCCAAAAAATGAATGAAAATATTTTTCGCTGCCAGTTTCATTAATGACTTAACTCTCCCTGCCTTACAACAGTGGAGATGATTAGTGAAGCAGCATGTTCTCAAAACAAACCACAAAGAGAAAAATCCAATTTAAGTGTTATTTTAAAAGTTACACTTTTGGATGGCTTTTCCTGATGCAGAGTGCCTACTTCTAGTCAAGGCCATATAGCTGCCTTTAAACAGAATCTCAAAAGTTGTCTACCAAGATTTGGAAAACTGACACACTGTATTAGTTTGTGCATGCCGTCTTGTGAAGCAGGCTTATCCTTCCAAAATCCCTAGTCACCATTGAAGTAAGTGAATGAATGGCTTACAGCGCCGTAACCGACTGTTAGAAAAATAAATGATACAGTAGTAAACAAATCTGCGTTTTACTAACAGACTATAATTGTCTTGGTTACAGAATATGTGAAACCTGAGGTGGAGGCGGTCATCAGACCCAGCTCAGGGATTTTTGGCCTGCTGTAGACGTCTGTGGTCAGTATGGAGACTGACTGCTGTCTAATGAAAGGCTTTGTTTCTTCACTAAATATGTGCCACTTTGCTTGGGGCAACAAAGAGAAGGACACTGAAAACCTTTTAAAACAAATTTGATGAAGTCTGCCCTTGAAATTCACTACAGATGCGTATAACCTGACTCTTAAAAGTATGTCACCTCTTAGCTTATTCAGCGTGTATTTTCAAGTCACCGTATTCCTTTTGTTTGAAGTGACACAAATGTACTTAAATATAATTACATTTGATCTAATGAGCAGAGTTAATTAAATATTCATTTATTCAGCTCTTTGAAATCTCTTGGTTAAAATAATACACAGTAATATGTGGAGACAAAATTAAGGACAATGTGGGCTGAAAACTGAGAAAAAAATCAATATGTAAAAATTGCAGCTAAAAATGAATGACAATATGTGAGTTACAGTAAAACCGAATTTCCTCATACTTAATATTTTAGTTATACATTAATGGTGGATACCATTGTTTAGGTCACCTTGGCATAGGGCTGGGCGATTAATCAAAAAGTAATCGAAATCGACATTCAGAGAACCTATAATCGATCGAATTTTTCCAGGTCGATTATTTCGATTACTTTCCCTTTAAAAACACTACCGCGTGTGCAGTCACGTGACCACGCTCCGTTATGTTGCGTTATTCCGCCGACATGTCGAGCATGGAGAGCTTAAACACTGAGACAGCTGAGCAACTTGCTAGTGAACTAAATAATAAAGAATAAATAAAATAATCGTTCATTAATCGTAATCGAGTCAAAATGTTCAATTAATCGAGATTTTGATTTTAGGCCAAATCGCCCAGCCCTACCTTGGCACTCATTTAGGATTTTTTTTTTAAACCTGGCTACAGGTGGCTAGCAGTTTTGGTTGTCTGTTATTTTGCTGTATTCAGCATATCGAGTAGGATGCCATGTGTAGTCAGCTCTGTGGTGGAGAGGTTCTGGGATTTGTGCTTCTTCTTAACTCTTAGTATGAGCAGTTGTAAATTGATTGTCTGATTTACACTTTTAGTGAAAAGCTTTGTTTTAAAACACATTTTTCTCTGTTTATCTGCTGCGGCTTTAGCTGTCTGAATGTGACTGCGCTGACAGGAGACTGAAGAGATAGAACCTCATTCTATCATTATCTATCGCAATCTTTGACTTTCATTGTACGCCTATAACTTTTTTCCTGCCTTTTATTCTTGTACTCTCTTTTGGCCATGCTAAACGTACAACTACTGCTGAAAGTATCCGCATGTAAAGAAGCATTTTTCTGCAGAAATAAGTGGCACTAAGAACAAAGAGGGTGATGAGACTGTGTTCAGTGTACGGTAAAAGTTTTTGGGCCTTGTGAGTCATCACCCCCCACCCCCACTCCCCAACTGTCTGGGTGATGGAGTGATGGGAGGAATAGGGGAGGGGCCAATGGGCCAGCTGGAGCTCTAGAGTCTATTCGAACAAACTGTCTCTCTCCTGCTCTCTCTCACTCGCGCGCTCTCTCTCTCTCTCTCTCTCTCTCTCTCTCTCTCTCACTCACCCCCCCTCTCTTTCCCCCCCACCCCATGACCAACTTCCCCCCCCATTGAAAGAGCTTGAGTCATCCAGTGCTGCAGTTTTCTGTGGTCGTTGAAGTTAATTTCAGTATGAGTGGGCTTGCAGACAGATTTTGCCTGTATCCAAACTGTAGTGGTTTTACAGGAAGTGCTAAAGGCGAACCTACGAGTCAGTTCCACCGAAATTCACAGTAATAGGCAGGGCGGAGTTTCATTGTGACAGTCGTCTGCAGAATTGGTGGTTTGAAGTTCGAGGGCATGTTTGCGGATCAGCCCGAGCTGGATTGTGTGTGTGTGTGTGTGTGTGTGTGTTGTAGGAATGAGTTTCCAGGTTTAGTTCTTTTCAGTGATAGTTTTGGCAGAGGTGGACTGGAGTGGAGGCAGAGCAAGGCGGTGTTGGTTTCATTGCAGCAGTAATGAGCCTTGCCTTGTCGTGACAGAGGTTTCAGACTTCAAACTTCAAAGCTGAACTTTTGGAAGGGGGGGTTGGTGGTGCTGGAGAAAAGAAACAAGCCTTCACTTGAAACTTGTCCGGAACTCCAGCAAAATGAAAGTTCAAACAACTGATTTTCCCCCCCACCCCTTGCCCACTTCTTTCTC
Source organism: Hemigrammopetersius urotaenia (assembly GCA_037974485.1). Lineage (NCBI taxonomy): Eukaryota > Metazoa > Chordata > Actinopteri > Characiformes > Alestidae > Hemigrammopetersius > Hemigrammopetersius urotaenia. The sequence continues at coordinate 21,929,077 of JBBPDC010000007.1, read as the reverse complement.
TTTCTTTTTCCTCCCCTCTCCTTCCAAAAATTGAGTTAAACCTGCGAAAAATGTGCAGCTCTACTTTTTTAGTCCCCCCCCCCGCCCTCCAAAAAAAAAAAAACGAGGGAGAGAGAGAGTGAAGCTATACAGCAGGCAGGAAAAGAAAAGTTGGCCATGCATGTGTATGACTGTGTGTCTGTGGGTGTGCATGTGTGTGAGAGGGGTGTGTGTGTGTGTGTGTGGGAATGATTACATCAGCCCCAGCCAGCTCTACGATTGGTTAGGGAAGTGTGGTTTGATTCGCTACCTAAAAGCCTGCGCCTGTAACCCTTTGTGAGGGGAAGAGAACGAAGTTGTCTGCCAAGCTCGAAACAGTGCCATCTGCTTCCTCTGTCCTGAACCAAAACGCCAGGCAGAGAGACAGAGAGGATCAGAACAGAGAGAGAGAGGGTGAGAGAAGGAGAAGGAGAGGGAGAGAGAGGGCAAAGGAAAGAAGGAGAGAGAGAGAGAGAGTGACAGGTATGGTACAGTGAGCTACTGACACCCAAGCATCTGCTTGGACTTGCTTTTCTTTTTTTTTCTTTTTTTTCTTCTTCTTTTTTTTTTTCTTTTCCCCCACCTTATCATTTTTCCCCCCTCTCTGGTGGAGTTGTGGAGAGCAGTGGAGAAGAGCTTGGAATTTCTTTGCACGGAGGAGGCAGGCTGCCTGTGAAAATGCCATCGTGCTCTCCTGACTGGTGCCTGCTGAGGCCTGGGGAGGTAAGGTTTTCTCCGAAATCGCTGCCTCCTGGGGGGAAGGAAGAGCCTCTTTTTCTCCCCCTGGGGACTGCTGCCGGAGGCTGGAAGGAGGCCGGGCGCAGAGGGCCGCCTAGGGAAGACGGAATAGGGAACTTTAGTGGGGGCTTTTTCAAGGAGGGGGAGGGGGAAACGGAGCACAGGGCATGGACTTGTGGAAGCTGTGACGTTGAAAGTTTGAGGGATAGCTTACGAGGATGCGGCGAGGCTGGAGCATTGCGTGCCGAATCGAAGATGTTGGAAGGCTTTGAAAGGTTGACGAGGCAGGATTGGGAACCTGGGGAACATGCGGTAGGCGAAGGGTTTTCATTTATGTGTCTGTGTATGTGTGAGGATGAAAGATTAGACTTTGCAGACGCGTGGATGAGTGCAAAACATCCAACGTAGCAAATGCGTAAAGAGAATTTTCAAGAAAAACGGCACCATCGTGAATTGGAGTTATCTGGGTATGAGGAGGTCGTGTCGTCAAGCAGAGCATACATACGAGCTGAGACTCTGAATTAAGCCTTTTTTGTATTTATTCGCCTTATTTAAGCCAGATGATGGGTTAAAAAAAAAAAAAAAAGAGAGAACGTTCATTGTACTTGAACGAAATGTCTGCAAGCTTTAGAAGGCTCTGCACACTCGACAAAATCCTCCAAATTGTCATAATATTTAAGAGTATGATATTGTTGTATGTTATTATTTCATTATTGTTTTTTTGAGCATTTAATAAATACATTACGTACTTGTGACGCAGTTGAAAACTGCTCAGTACTCTGTCCGAGAGACTTTTTTCAAATGTGTACATGTGTTCATAATTTTGGTGGCATTATTAGGTGTCTAAATCGACACAGCTGTTTTTTTTATTTGTTTTTTTTTGTTTGTTTGTTTGCAGATAATTAAAATCTTCAGTGAGGACGGCATGGGCAAAGTGGTGGAGATCCCGGCCACCATGACGGCACGAGACCTGTGTCAGCTCCTTGTGTACAAAAGCCATTGCGTGGACGACAACAGTTGGGCGCTTGTGGAGCATCACCCGGCCATTGGGCTTGGTAAGTGGCTAAGCGATGTTCAAGCGAATTAAACAGAATAGAAATAGACGAAGGAAGTCTTCTTTTTTTTATGCTGAAGCCAATGAAGACCTTTGTATGGAGGGGGGGGGGTGCAAAAAAAAAATCTGCACGTCTGTCCTTTCATGTCTGGCTGCTGCGTGTAATTGATTAATGGCACAGGGAAAATCCCATCACATGAGGAAATGAGGACGGCGGTGCAGAGATGAAGTCAGGTGCTTGGTTGCTGGATAAAGCAACATAAGAAACAATCTGCACACAGAAGCTGTTTTTGCCAGGAGATCAGTCTGTTGCTATAGTTTATCGCGTTTCTCAAACCCAGAACATACCGGTGTATGGCTAGGAGTATAGATATTAAAGACAAGAACGAGGTGAGTTCATTTCACCCAGGATACTCCACACTGAGGCTTCTTTTACAGCTTGCGAGGGATGCTGACTCGCAGATGAGCAGTTAATGGCAATATCCTCTACACTGTTCTTGTGAATAATCCCTAGTTCAGGCTTCCTGAAGATGCGGCCCCTCCTTATCTGGCACTCATCGATGGACAGTTACTTCCACTTTTGAGATTACTGTTCATTTGAAATACTTTTACTTTCTCTTTCAACTTTTCTCATCTCTCCCTCATTCTTTCTTTACCTCTATATAATTTTTTTCTTTGCCAGTACCCTCTTGGTCCATGATTGATTGAACTTTCCATTTCCAGATGGCTTTTTGTGTTCTGCCTTGTTCAGCTTCTTTTGACAGATGATTTTCAGTTTGATGTCCAGTGTTTTACTTCTGTTAGCATGCTGAAGACTTTCTAAATCTAGGTCAGTATACTGACTGCAGTCTTGTGATTTAAATTCAGCAGTATAAAAGAGTAACACTGTTTTTCTTTATGTTGGGCAGTATCTAGATTTGATATTCTGAGCACAGACAGTGTCGAGGCCTTAAAATGTCATCGTATGTATTCACTGTGCCGAAAGCATGCTAAGTGCATGACATCATCACTCTGCAATGCCCAGTTCTCGCCTTTATGGGAACAGGGACTTAGCAGGTCCAAGCTAGCCAGGAGCAGGCTAGCAGAGAAGGTCAAGGCCTCAGAGGCATTGATTTGCACCTAAAAGTCACAAAAAGCCAAACATATAGTTTCAGTACTACGTGAAGGTATAAAAGTAGGTATTTTAATTCAAAAAAGTTATTTTTGTGTGCATTGTGAGAAAAATTAAGTCTCATTTTAGCCATATTTGAATCACAATGAAAGAAATGGAAACATGGAACTTGTTGATACAAATGAAGCAAATTTAGTAGTTTTCAACCTTTTATAAAAGAACATTGATTAACACATTACATTGGTGTGGGATCTGTTACAAGTGAGAGAATATAAGCTACATTAACAAGGGCCAAACTGATGGTTGGGCGACTGCGTTAAAGCAACTGCTAAATGTCATGTCTGGTGTTCCCAGAAATCAGTGGTTAGTACCTACCCAAAGCAGTCCTTGGAACAACACCCAGTGAGCCAGGATCGGTATGCCTAATCTCTTGGTTGCACATGGGGAGCGAAGGCAAAGTCGTCTGGTCCGCTCCCACAGAAGATCAGCACAAATTGCTAAAAAAAAAAAAAAAAAGTTCATGCTGGCTATGATAGAAAGGTGTCAGAACGCATTGTATTGCATCTTTCTGCATGGGACTGCACATAGCTGCTGACCGGTCAGAGTGCCCATGCTGACCTCTGTCAAACATACCAACAATCATATGAGCATTAGATCTGGACAACTGAGGAGTGGAAGACAGTGGCCTAGTCTGTTTTCTATTGCATCATGTGAACGGATGTGTGTGGGTGTGTCACTTACCTGAGGAAATGATGCCCTATAGGATGAAAGCAATCTGGCAGAAGCTTTATGATGCTTTGGACAATGTTTTGCGGGCTAACCTTAGGTCCTGGCCTTTAAATGGATGTTACTATGACACGTAAATCTGGTATACCCTAATGTCAGTTCCCTCTTTCAGTAGGATAATGCATCCTGCCACACTGCAGAAATTGTTCAGGAATGGTTTTTGGTGTTGGTCACCAAAAATTCTGGGTGTTGTATGGTGTGCTGGACAGACTACTCCATGGAGGCCTCAGATCATAACTTACAGGGCAGATACCTGCACACATTCAAAGGTTTTGTGGAGACCATGCCTCGACGGGTCAGAGCTCTTTTGGCGACACAAAAGGGAGCTATTAATTTAGACAGGTGGTTTAATGTTTTGTCTACTGGTGAATGTGGTCAGAGAGGACATACTGATGGTGGAGATCTCGTTGAGCTGTGTTGTATATCTGAGAGAGAGAAAAGGAGACAAAGACAGAGACTGTAGTGCTAGACAGAGAATACGAGAACAGTCCCAGGAGTTGGGGAAGGGGGCGTCCTCCTGCTATGACAACTCCGCTGGGGTGGAGGTTGCAGGGGGTGAGGTGGATCATAGACAAACTCTCTTTTCAGTTCGCGTGCAGCGCTTTCCCTGTTTCCTGTTTATTTTTCAGTCTGCCAGGGGAGGGAAGGTGAACAGACGATGATGTCATTCAGAACACAAATATAAGTACATTCGAGGCTTTGTTTCGCAAATGTGCATTTGTATTTCCTCGAGGGTGTAATTTCCACCGGTGGGCAAATTATGTAATTAAGAAAATGTGTGGTTTTCAAAAGAATCAACTGTTTGGCTTCATCTGAGTTTTTTCTGTCCTGTCTGTCCACAGAGAGATGCTTAGAAGACCATGAGCTTGTGGTGCAAGTGCAGGCGTCTATGACCAGTGAGAGTAAATTTCTCTTCAGGAAGAACTATGCCAAATATGAATTCTTTAGAAATCCTTTGGTAAGTTGAATCTCCTGTCTTGTTTCTGTTATTTTGAATTAAAAGTATTACTTTTTAATTTTATATTGTGGATTTTTTCTAAGTGCATAGGTAAATGAGGTCCCATTTGCTTATTTGAATTTTGGTGAATTACGGTGTGTGTGTGTGTGTGTGTGTGTGTGTGTGTGTGTGTGTGTGTGTGTGTGTGTGTGTGTGTGTGTGTGTGT
>JBBPDC010000007.1:21904223-21916930 GCA_037974485.1 Hemigrammopetersius urotaenia | reverse complement strand
GAAACACAAATCTAAAGTAAGTAACCTAAACGAGGAGCACCACCAGTTAAATGAAATATACAGACTGAAATTTTTTTTTTGTTTTTTAATATGTATTTATATAAATAAATGTAGCAGCAATAAGTACATTGTGCAAATGGAATGTTAAAGTGCATTGTGCAATAATAGCACAGCAATATAAAACAGTGAAAAGTGACCAGAGTAAACAGTAATTAACAGTGTGACCAGAGTAATGTAAGCTGTAGTGAAGCAGCATGTAATGTAATAATAAATCAGAAAAGATATGAAATATGACAGTGAATGTTAGGCCAATGTCCAGTCTTACTCACCTTCATCTAACTGCAGTGTGGTGGGTAACAGGGCAGTGAAGCACAAGTGGACACAAGTGAAATCCAAGATTAGATAAATAGATATTGTTCATAGTCACATGCCTGTAATGAACTGTAGCTTAGACAAATCCCCCCCCTTTTGTTTTTTTGTTTACAGAAGAGAAGTCAACGCATGAACACTCTGGGAAGCCCCAGTCCCCTACACCCCTCGTCATTAAGCGGAGGTACTTTTCATTTAATCTGCAAAACTACAAACTTTGGTTTGTTATAAATCCATTTAATTAGAGCGAACCTCACATTTCAGATGTGGGTAAATGTGCCAGTTTACCAAAAACAAGATTAGACCTACAATATTATGCCCTTGCCTTTTGTTCTGCTTTATTCTCTATCCAAATCCTCTCATGTCTATTGCATAATACATTCCTGAAAACTAACTCACTGTATGAACCATTGCTGCTTCATACTGTTCCACATGATCCTACATTAAAGTGCTTTGCTAAAGTTGCTCTTTCAATGTCTTCTTTGCAACACAGTAATACACAAAACTCAGCTTTGGTTTCATGGTCGGATCACACGGGAGGAATCACACAGGGTGATACACCAACAGGGACAAGTGGATGGGTACGGATTTCCTCTCACTGCATTTTTTCATATGCATTTAGCTTCTAATATAAATGTTGTAATATTAAAATTAAATTTCATTTCATAAATAGCAAATGTTTGGTGTAGATCAATTGTGTCCTGGTTTGTAAATGAATTGTTCTTGTTATTTGTCAGATTGTTTCTTTTGAGGGACAGCCAGAGCAACCCTAAGGCTTTTGTGCTGACACTGTGCCACCACCAGAAAATCAAACACTTTCAAATTTTGCCAGTAAGCCCCTTGTCCCACTTTCTTTAAACATCATCACAGTGTTTGAAAGCTTTCTGTAGATTTTAGATACGTTTGATGGTCTGATTACTCAGTTGTTCTTTCGTCATTTGTTTCTCCAGTGCGAAGAGGACGGTCAGATGTTCTTCAGCCTTGATGATGGCACCACCAAATTCACAGACCTGATCCAACTTGTGGAGTTCTACCAGCTCAACAAAGGAGTCTTGCCTTGCAAACTCAAGCACCCCTGCACCATTGTGGCCTTATGACTCCCCAAACTGGACTTTGCCTAGAGACAAGCCCTCTGCTCTCTGAGAAACCAACATTATTTCAGTGGTTTAGTGCCGTGCAGAGCCGCGTAGAGAATGGTTGTCCTCAGACGAGTACACTGCAAGTGTTCCTCTGTGCTTTAGAGAAGACCACAAGTGCAAACAGGACCATGATGAAGCTCACTTCCTGGTTGCCAACAAGCCTTCATCTGCTGATAAACATGGTTCTCTGCAGGGTTTCTCCATCATACAGTAAATCAGGAGGTCCTGTTTAGATGTGCACTTGTTCAAAGATCCTGTTTGAGCTAATCAGGAGGGCCATTGTTTTTGGAAGATCTCCAGAACCTGTAGATGATTCAAGATGGGTTGCTTACATCTAGTTTGCAAGTTTCATTTTGTCTTTGCGTTCAGCGACAGGGAACAGCTTTGCTAAAATGATGTAGTTTGAAATCCAAGCTGCATTTGCTCCCCCTCTCTTTGTAAACACTATTAATTTCTCAGAGCTGGAATGATGTCTGTACATGGTCTTCTGCAGCAGGCACAGTGCTGCGAGAGAGAGCTTGGACATGGTCAGTAAAATCTCGTTCTGCCCTTCCCTGACCTCATCTGCGTCAGAAGAATCACCTCTTACACCGTTTTCAGCCAGTTCTGTTTTTCTAAACCACCAGGTCCCCTTTGTACTTCTTTTTTTTCTCTTTTTGATTCCTTGTCAGTGCTGAGGTGGATTGCCTCAACTATTGCCCCAAACTTTCCATCATTCCTCTTTTAAAGCACCTTCTGTCATCTGTATGAGGAACTGCTGTCTGCAGAGGCAGCGCTGGTTACTCCATTGACATCAGCACAACAGCCACCACCATTAGGAAGGGCATCCTGATGGCAAAGTGGAGCTTAGTGGAAGAATAACCACTAGGTTACACCCCACCCTCCAAAAGGCTAATTGCAGGGAGCTCTGTTGCACGTGACGGGAACTGTCTGTAAGGGGCGAGAGATGGGAAACCACCAGAGAGATGGTTTATCACCAGTCCGTTCGACTTACAGTTTCTCTTTCCTTGTCTTGACAGGTTGTCAATAGGACAGTGCACTGTGAAGCCTGGCTGCGGAACCTTCCGGCATGGTGGGGGTTCTGTTTTCTATTCTGCCTTGATCTCAATGGTAGCATTAAACCCAGTGTTTAATTGTAACACAACTTTACAGAAGAGCCATCTTTTTAGCATTCGCCTATAATGTATTAAGCTAGATAGAGAAGGCCTAGCCACCGTGTCTACAAGCTCACCCGAGTGACCATTGTTTCACAGATAAAATGCAAATGATGCAATCGTTTTTAAGTATTGTTTCCATGAATCTATTTATTTATCTGGATTTGAAAGATTACTTGAAATTTAGTGAATTTCTCAGCGCTGATCAATACTGTTCTTCCACAGTTTCACAAACTTATTGAGCCTCGTTTTTCTTTCTCTTCACTTTCGTTTTTTAAAACACCATCTTCGTCTTTGAATCATTCGTCGTCCGTTTTTAACCGTCATCTACTGTAGTGTTGTTTTAACCCCTCGTCTGATTTATCATTGATTTCCCAAACATTCACGTAAAGAGCAGTTTTGGCTTAAAGATAAATGCCACCACCCTTCCTTTTACTCAGCGATGTTATTCTGTTCTTCATGAAAGGAACAGCTTGACTATTCCCGCATTTCTTTATTTGGTCAACTTGCTAATTTTCATTATTGTACTCCTTGCCGAAAGCAGGAAGCATGGCTCCTTTTCTGTGCTATGGATTATGAATGGTCAACACCACACCCATGGCCACTTTCTTTGGGCAAAAGAGAAGAAACAAAGACAGGCCTTTTCAATGTGAATCCCCCTAATAGCACTTTGGTTAACAAACACACATGAAATCCAAGTACCATAACTGCACTAAACACTGAACTGAAGAAAACACCTGGTCTGGAGGAGAGTTGATATTAGAACACAGAGCCACTAGCCAGTTGTTTCAACACAGTTTTTTTGTTCTTGTACAACTGTACAGTGATGGTATGCCAAGGAGTTAACTGGCATTGAAGCAATTATATTTCTTAGAGTTGGAGTGGAAATCAGACACAAAGCGAATCCAGACACAGATCCAAGTTATGGTTCTGCCGATAAGACTTTATGTGCCTGAAGTCTGACACACTCCCCATCATTGTAGAGGAGCACGTCCAGATCACAATTATAATGTATAAAAAATATATATCTGCAGGCTCCCAGACCAGTTCGGATCAATAACAGTTGCAAATAATTATGTTGGACATCTATATACATTTATTTCACCAATGACTCGTTCCAATTCCTTACACTTTTCTGAGCATTTCGAAGTGTGCCATAGCTGTTGTCGTTCCCACTACATTCATTAAAGTGTTCTTTGTTCAGAGTTAAATTAGTCATATTAGTCTCAAATTGAGCTGAAGTCTATCCTTTGCTTTATCATGTAATGTACAATTCAATAGCAAACACATATGGCTATATACAACCATAAAAGGTTTATAGATGTGACACTGTATTTTAGGTTTCCGATCACTACGTTCTACGTTTATTTCCTTATTTTTTTTTCCACGATGGCATACAAAATGAAGAAACTTGACTATGTGCTTTTTTTTATTTGCTAAAATGTAAATATTGTGTTTATTTTGTGTTTCTCGTCATGTTAAATGACCTTAAAGAATGCTTATGTTTAAATTAAGCTGGTAAAAAACTGGAGTCTGAGGAGAACGTCTTGTGGTCAGAGGTCACTATTAAGCTAAATCTTTTTTTTTTTTTTTTTTTTTTTAAAGTCACTGAATTGACTTACGATGAAAATGCTAACGAACTTAGCCCTTGTGGGATCCTCGTGGTAGTGTTTTCTTGTTTTCACAGTTCAGAAGCTACACTTTAAAGTCTTTTGCATACTGTTCTGTTGTTCAGATGAGCTGGTAACATGAATCTTTTACGACGTGTGAACTGTTTTGAGAGTTATATCAGTGATTGAAATAAATGTCAGTTTTTATATTTAAGAGAAATGAATGTAACTGGGTTGCTCAGGGTTGATTATGGAGCCTGATGAGGCCCAGTCCACCTGGACTGGCACCGTTCTACAACTTTCTATCTCCTTTCGCTTTTCCTTCAACAGCTCATGGTGTTCTTTTCACTGAGCTTTAGTGTACACCAAACTCTTCCGTATTTTGTTTTATATGGAAAGTGATTCTGTTGACACTAAAATAGTGGTAAGCCGAAAAGTTGTGTCGTTTTTTTTCAGTCCCTTCAATTTCTCAGAGCCTAAAATCCAGCAGGTGCCTCAGAACACCCGCACCCCAACCCGCAAAACAAGCTTTTGTAGACTTTTGTATGTATCAGACTTAAGATCTAGTGATTTGCCTTTGTGTCATGTAGAACACGATAACATGGAAAACAGTAGAGTTGCTCCTACATCATCAGTCTTAAGGTCATAGCACACTGACCCAGTGGTGAGACGCCATTCTAACACTGGCACTAGGCTTTACTGACAAGAGGAACCGAGTGAGAACATTCTGGAACAGATTAGGGGAGAGCATTTTAGACCAGTGAGAATGGGGAGAGTGTTCTAGAACAGTGTTAATAGGGGAAAGCATTCTAGAACAGTTTGAAAATGGGAGAGCGTTCTATAAAGGTATAAATAGAGAGCATTATAGAACAGAATGAATACAGATAGTTTTCTAGACCTGTATGAGAGAGCATTCTAACGGAACGAATAGAGAGAGCTTTCCATAGCGGTATGAATAGATAAAGTATTTTTGAACTGAATGAATAGAGAGCTTTCTAGAACACATGGATTAAAGTTTTCCGTCGCTATTACGGATTTCCGACAACAGAGGGCACTAAAGGTCAACTGTGAGAGGTGGTATGGGCCTGCAACACGGAGCATTTGGTTAAAAATATTAAAGATTTTTTTGCTTTAATCCATGAGTACAGATTGAATAGAGAGTATGAGTATGGGAGAGCATTCTAGAGCAGTGTGAATATGGGAGAGCATTCTAGAATGGTATGAATAGTGTGTGTTTTAGAACAGTATAAAGAGGAGAGCATTCTAGAACAGTGACTAGAGAGCTTTCAAGAACTGTGAGTATGGGAGAGAGTTCTAAAACGCTGAATTAGAGGAGAGCGTTCTAGAACAGTATAAAGGTGGGAGTATTCTAGAACTGAATAGAGAGCATTCTAAAACGGTGTGAAGTGAGTTTTCTAGACTGCTCTAACCTTTATACTGTCATAGAACACTCAGTGTGAATAAGGGAGGGCATTCTGGAACAGTGCATAGAGAAGAGCGCTCTAGAAAAGTTAATAAGACTGAATGGAGTGGGGCACTCTAGAGCAGTGTGCGTATATAGAGGAATACTAGAGGGTCAGTGTGCTGTGGACTTGACTCGAGATTGAACACTTTTGTGTTCCAATGCAGTTCTAAAAATTTTGAGGGCAAGTGGTTGTTTGGGCCCTTTCAGTCCATCAGTCTAGAAAAGGCTGGGCAGCTTCCAGATAAGCACTTCCACAACCTCTCCACAGTGCATCGCTCCGTTCTCTGATTCTGACCGATAATGTGCTTTGCAGCTGTCAAATTGCCCTATATATATATATATATATATATTTCAGGGAATGCAAACAGTAAGAAAAAAAGAGCTTTTCCTCTTTGGACGATCCTGTATTGAAAATGTGCTTTTTTTTGGTTCTGTAAATAGGTGAATGGCTTACAAATCCTAATTGTAACCTTTTCAGGTATTTTTGTACAAATAAGGGACTGCTATATTCTGTTTATTGTAAATAGAATAAAACATTAATACATTGCTATAACTCGGGCTGTGCTGATGTTATGTTGGCAGGTGAGCTAAACCGGTGCTAGATATGAAACACAGCTGTGGGGTCTTCCTTCACTCAGCATAACTGAAAACAAACTAGTCAGACTTCCAGTACCTGACCAGAATTCAATCAGAATGCTGGAGTTTACATTCTGAATCATTATTTCTAATAGGTACAATGAAAGTTGTATTTTTAAAAAATCTGCTTTTCTGTTGTCTGGGTGAGAAAGATTTAGTTCTGTCCTGTCCAGGATACGCTGTATCTAACATTACTTCTGGAATCTAACCAGGAGTCACATTTTCTGCAGCAACAGCCTCTACTTCTACTGGCTGGTTGTGCACTATATGTTAAAACACTGCAGTTATTGCATTTAGTTACAAGGGCTCTAGTGAGATCAGGTGGACATGCTGGATGATTAGTTCTGCATCGTAAACACTTAAATGGAGCTCCAGAAATACACTCCTCTGGCCAACGCCTGGCACTGGGCATGCGGATGTAAGGCTGTTTCTGCTCTTAACAGCAGGACTTCTCTATAGACATTATACAAGCTGTGTGTACACTCTTCAGGTGCCTCTTAAAACAGCTGGACTCACTAATTAAAAGAGGTGCCTGGACATTTCTGGGCATGTAAAGGTTTTTGCGACTGCTCACTTTTTATCACTTTTTATATTGTTTTCTTCAAGTGTACTACGAGTATGCTTATTTTATACTTTAAAAAAAAGGTTTATATACTATATTTTATATACTTGGAATAGCACTGATAAGTAAAAAAGTATATAAAGTACTCTTTTATAAAATGTTCCAGTTTAGTCTGAAGAAGCATTCAATTAGTATACTTTCTAGTACACTACAAGTATATGGTCTGTATACAGTACTTGCTTTACTCAAGCATACTTAATAAAATGAACTACTACCTTTTGGGATATGAAGGGGGATATGAAACCTCCTTAAAATCGCAGGGAAAACTACCCAATCACCAGACTACCAGCTGCCCCAACTTAACATTAATGTAATCAAATACAGTCATAATACAGTTGAAGTTGAACACCTTCAAGATGCATCATCATAAGGAGGGTCTCCTGAACTTGAACCTCTGCAGGTGAATACTGAAGATCACTCTGGCTAGGGGTGGTGCACCACCGCCACTAGAGGTCGGACAAAATCTACTGAGTCATTAACAAAAAAACAATTACAGGCATTAAAAGTCCTGCCTCCTGACTGAAATGGAGGCTTTGAATCTGCCACTCCTTGTGCCATTAGGTCAGTGGTCAGTGCTACACAGGCGGAGTGAAGGTTAGGGATGAAATGTACCACTCATCAACAGAGGGCCGTTTTCCAACGTATTAATACAGGAAGTCATTCTGTGCATGTAAACAGGAGAACTGTGAAAACTGATAAACCTTTGGACTGCTGTTAACCATTTCTCAGCACAACAGTAATACTAGCGTGGTCCTGGCACATAAGTGGTTTTAAAGCAGGGTGTCAAACTCTGGTCCCTGAGGTCCCGTGTCCAGCACAGTTTGATAGTTGTACATCCACGGTGCTGCCAGTAGATGGCAGACAATAACAGAACTACGGAGCGTGTTGAGTTCTGCTTAGGTATTAAACCTGCTTCGCCATGTTTGTCAGGTCTGCTGACAATGCGAACTGAAGAAGAGCTCTAATAAAGGATCTAAAACCTCTAAATCCCTCTGTGCACATCATATAAGACTTCACATAATTTGCTTCTTTAATAACGTAGCAAATTATGTGAAGTCTAGTGTGTCTAATATATCGGTTTATATATGTATACTAATATATATTAGTATACATATATAAACTGATATATTAGACACACACACACTATATCGACTGCTGAAGTATTAAGACTACCCTTCACTGGAAGTAAGGAGCCATATATTTATCACATCCTGTTTTAGGGACTTTGGTACTTAAACTATGTGTTACTTAAACTGCATCCTTTACTGAGCTTCATAGCCTGACCAGGTCATCTTAACATCTCATTAAAAGAGCTAATAATTTCTAATCAAAATGTAATGACTCCCTCACTGTTTTGAGGACAAAATCACACACCAGCAGGCAGGAAATATTATATATATTTTATAAATATTATATATATATATATATAGATATCTTTTCTGTTCACCAATATACAACATTTTAAGGGTACTAACAAATGTCTGGTCCCAAATGTAAACATTACATTCACAGTAAAAGTAAAGTGGCCCCTTTGAATTCACATCAGAACACACCTCACACTGTGTGCTGTGTGAAATCCTTTCCCTGCATTTAACCACTGATGCGGGGGGCTGCCACCAGCGAGGGGTGAGATTCAAACCCACCATTTCTGATTGCAGGGGCAACGCCTTAACCGCTAGACCGCCAGCATAGTTGTACCTTTTCATGATCTAACTATTTATGAAATTGAATAAAAGCTTGGTTTTAAGGTGTGGTTTATGATGTCAGTATAACTGCAGTGGTATATGGTGCAATATGTTGCAGTAAAAAAACAGAAGATCTCTATCTAACCGTACCAAGGCACTAACACATTAGATCTCAGCCACATCAGTAATGTGTGCAAAGCAGCTGTTTTACACCATATTAACATAATCTTGGACAAAATTTCAGTGCCAGTAGCCACCGGAATTACTTTTAGTCTAAGACTTAATCTGCGTCTGGAAATCTGGCCCCAAATCTGTTGGTAGACACATTCACTTCCAGCATTTCTTCTGAAACCGAGGGTTATAATATGTTTGTCCCATGGGTTTGTCTCCTCTTAATACAGTAACAGCCACTTCTGTTCTTGGAAGTCCTTGCCCCAGGTCTTAGAACATTGCTTTGTTCAACCTTCTGACTGCCATTAGAGCATTAGTGAGGTCAGGTGCTGCTGTTGGGTGAGTCCAAAGTAAAAAGTTGTGTAAAAATGAATTTTTTTTTACATTAAGCAAATATTAATCTCATAATTGGACCTAAAGAGAAAACAGGTTCTTAAATTGAATTGAATATTTATACTGAATTTAATATTTTTTATAGCTTGATTAAATCTTTAGTTACAGTCAAAATAATCAGAAGATCAGTAAATAAAATTGATAGTCCTTGCTCTATTACAAATTTACATTTACGGCATTTATCAGACGCTTTTATCCAAAGCGACTTCCATTCCCTATCTACATGGGGCAGTCTCCCCTGGAGCAGCTTGGGGTTAAGGGTCTTGCTAAGGGACCCAGTGGTGGTGCTGAAGGTAGTATTCGAACCCATGACCTCTTAGTCCAGAGGCAAGTATCCTACCACTAGGCCACCACCACCCACAAATGTACTGCTACCAGAATTCTGACATCCATCAAAGGTTAAGGATCACAGAAAAGTCAAACATTCACAGTTTTCCCTGCCTTCCCAATCAGCCTAGACATGTTTATCATTTAAGGTTTGATTCTTTAGTCTTAGTTCTGGGGAAATGAGGATTAACTTCCACAGGGCTACTGCAATTTGGGCAGTAGATCATTATCAGCACAGCAGCGACCCTGACATGGTTTTGGTCTGGTAGATGTGTGGTGATGGTGTATCCAGCATGGTGTCACTGCAAGATTAAGAACGGCCCACCACCCAGAAATATCCAGTCATGAGCAACTGGAGGGAGACTAACAGACTGAGATACGACTGATATTATACTAGCAGGTTAGAGCTGCAAGGTGGGTGTTTCTAATAAAACTGCCAGTTATGTGTTTGGTACGCAGATATCAAGGCAAACCAAGTGAGTCCATTGGTGACAATGCCATTGTGTGATGACTCTTCACTGCTGGTAACATCCTTTCCAGAGGGGGCAGTGTTTAAGCATGGATGAAGCTTGAATGAGGACTTGTTGAATCACAGTGCTTACTCAGAGCTTATTCAGAATTAAAATCATATTGGATGACACAGACAGAGTGGTCAACTAATAGTACAAAAATATAGTAAATATAATATATATTTATAAAATGTGAATTAAACTATTGATTGAAGAAAGTTCAGCAGGTAGGAAAAAAATGGAAAACAATTGAAAAACAAACAAAATAAGATCCTCGCATAATGAGAAAATATTGCGCTGCTTGGTTATGTAGTTACTATACACTGATTGTTGCTCCCCATAATTTGTTTTGATGATGCCGTCAGTGTAAAGTGAAAGTGATCATTTGTAATACGTGAACACACCACAGCACACAGTGTGAACAGCACGAAATTCTTCCTCTGCACCAAGTGAAGCAGATGGCAGCTACGAACACAGCGCCCAGGGAGCAGTGTGTGGGGATGGTACCTTGCTCAGAGTACCTCAGAGGTGCCTAGTGGTCTTGGGAATCGAACCCGGACTTTCTGGTCATAGGCTAACCACTAGGCTACCAGGCACAATATTTACAGCAGCATAAATCTGGCGGGATCCCACTGTAACAGGTACAATGTGCAAAGGGCATGTCAACCATTCAACAAGACGTTCAATAAGAAGAGACCATGCTTTCTTATTCCCAATACTGATTCCCTAACAGATCGATAGTGAAAATTACAAATAAGAAGTTTTTAGATTTGTGTTGTTGTCTTCTTTTGGTTTTTAAAAGTCTTCTGATCCTCTGATACTTATTCAGCCCATGGCTTTATCACGCTCTCAAATTGTCTAAACACTGACAGATAGACAGACAGATAGATAGATGGATGGATGGATAGATGGATGGATGGATAGAAAGGTAGATGGATAGATGGATGGATGGATGGATGGATGGATGGATAGATGGATGGATAGATGGATGGATAGATGGATAGATTGATGGATAGATTGATGGATAGATATATAGATAGATAGATGAATGGATAGATAGATAGATGGATAGATGGATGGATGGATGGATAGATGGATGGATGGATGGAAAGATAGGTAGATGGATGGATGGATACATAGATAGATAGATAGATGGATGGATGGATACATAGATAGATAGATAGATGGATGGATGGATGGATGGATGGATGGATAGAAAGATAGATAGATAGATAGGTAGATGAATGGATGGATGGATGGATGGATGGAAAGATAGATGGATGGATAGATTGATAGATAGATAGATAGATAGATAGATAGATAGATAGATAGATAGATAGATAGATAGATAGATAGATAGATAGATGGACGGACAGATAGATAGATAGATGGACAGATAGATGGATGGATGGCTAGATAGATGGATGGATGGATGGATGGATGGATGGATGGATGGATACATAGATAAATAGATGGATGGATGGATACATAGATAAATAGATGGATGGATGGATGGATGGATGGATGGATGGATACATAGATAAATAGATAGATGGATGGATGGATAGATGGATGGATAGATAGATAGATGGATGGATGGATGGATGGATGGATGGATGGAAGGATAGATAAATAGATAGGTAGATGGATGGATGGATGGATGGATGGATAGATAGATAGATAGGTAGATGGATGGATGGATGGATGGATAGATGGATGGATGGATAGATGGATGGATGGAAAGATGGATGGATGGATGGATGGATGGATGGATAGATAGATGGATAGATAGATAGGTGGATGGACGGATGGATGGATGGATGGAAGGATAGATAAATAAATAGGTAGATGGATGGATGGAAGGATAGATAAATAGATAGGTAGATGGATGGATGGATGGATAGATAGGTAGATGGATGGATGGATGGATGGATGGATGGATAGATGGATGGATGGATGCATAGATAGATAGATAGATAGATAGATAGATAGATAGATAGATAGATAGATAGATAGATAGATAGGTGGATGGACGGACGGATGGATGGATGGGAGGATAGATAAATAGATGGAAGGCTGGATGGATGGATGGACGGATGGATGGATGGATGGATAGATAGAAAGATAGGTAGATGGATGGATGGATACATAGATAGATGGATAGATGGATGGATGGATAGATGGATGGATGGATGGATGGATAGATAGATGGATTGATAGATAGGTAGATGAATGGATGGATGGATGGATGGATGGATGGATAGACGGATGGATGGATGGATGGATAGATGGATGGATAGATTGATGGATGGATAGATAGATAGATAGAAAATAGATGAATAGATAGAAAGATAGATGGATGGATGGATGGATGGATGGATGGATGGATAAATGGATGGATGGATAGACGGATGGATACATGGATGGATGGATGGATGGATGGATAGATAGATAGATAGATAGTAGTAGCCTTTATGGATGGACGGATGGAGGGATGGATGGATAGATAGATTGATGGATAGATTGATGGATAGATAGATATATAGATAGAAAGATGGATGGATGGATGGATGGATGGATGGATGGATGGATGGATGGATGGATGGATGGATGGATGGATGGATGGA
>JBBPDC010000007.1:21861406-21904123 GCA_037974485.1 Hemigrammopetersius urotaenia | reverse complement strand
CTATGAGTGTCCATAACTGTTCACTGCTTAACTTTACTTGTTTCCTTAAGTGAAAGGAAAGGTTTGGTGAAAAGTATTCAGTCCTCTATACACGCTAATTCCATTCTACAACCCTCGTTGTCTTTCCGTCCTAGTGACGTCCCTGGTTAGAACACCTAAAGTGTCTCACTACTCCCACCTATTTCTAGTGAACCATGACTTAGACTTACATTTCGCTGGTATTCTTGTTCCCAAGCTGATTAGTTGGATCAAGTGGGAAAAGCAAGTTGATAAATAGTGTGTACTTTGCACTGACACACATTTGATCTGTCTAATGAACTAATTAACAAAACCCTTCCTGGGCTGAAATGGGTGTGTTGCTCTCCAGGGACAAGGTTGGAAACCACTGCGCTACAAATTACAGAGCAGTAGTACTGCACCACCAGGACTGAGAATCTCTGTTTAGGTACTATCCCAGTCCCTTGGCTTGTAGGCTGATTTACTTGTGAAAAATAACCACATGTAAATTGGCCTACAACGCAACGCAAAAAAAGAGAAAGCAGAAACTGAGATTTCTCTACTTGTTTTTACAGCTTAAGGACAGCAAAATTGTGAAACCAGGAGATGCCACAGCGAAAGGCCGCAGTGAGTTCGTCCAGGAGATTGTGTTTGATCAGCTCACTCCTGGCAGTGTGATTGCTTTCCGGTAAAACACCCAAACATACCTACTGAGAGCAGATGCAGATGTTACAGACTATCTGCTGTTTTTTGCTCTCTTGAATATTTTGACGTACAGAGGCCTGCTGTGTCCGCTATATTATAATAAATCATGTTTTTTGATTGGCCCCTTATAGGGTGAGTCTGGATCCAAAATCTCGTGATGTTGTGGGGTTCCTGCGTGCTCAGCTTGCTCAGTTCAACCGCTTGTACAAATCGGGCAGTTTAACTGACCCTAATGTGCCTGGAATTCTGAAAATTTCCTTGGAATTGTAAGCATTCATATAGCAATATATCAATATATGTATATGCGCACACACACACACACACACACACACACACACACACATATATATATACAACAGGCCAGATATCTTATAGTCTGTAGTAATACATTATTTAGTCTCAATGGCTCAAACCATGTTTCATTACTGCACTGACACTCACTTTCATGACAAAAAGAAAGGTATCATTACACAATTCCTTCTAGTTTATGTATCACTGGACAATATGTAATTCTTCAACAGGATTATGATCCCAAGCATTCTTCGAAATTGTGCCAAAATGAAATCCAGATCTTTCTCCCATGGCACGAGCTGGGAGAAAGTTTGAACAAGTTCGAAATGAGCGTCCAGCTAATAAGACTATAATAAGACTAACAAACAACTGTTTGTTATTACCAAAAATTTGTGGAAAGGATGCTGTGATCTGTGCTGCTGTGATGAAGACATGTGGGGGTTATTTTGATGAAATAGCTACATATATTAAATTCACATCTATTAAAGTGCTGGGCCGTTAACGGCGCGAGATTCTTATCACGCGCTAAAAAAAATATCGGCGTTAACGCCGTTAAATGTAAATATTAACCTGAGGTTTAAATACGGAAAAGTCAGGAACAAGAGAGAGACAGAGAATAAGAGAGAGAGAGTAAGAGAGAGCGAGAGAGAGACAGAGAGAAAGAGAGAGAGTGAGACAGAGAGAAAGAGAGAGAGAGAGAGATACAGAGAGAGTGAGAGACAGAGAAAGGGAGAGAGAGCGCGTTAACGGCGCGAGATTCTTATCGCGCGATAAAAAAAATATCTTGTCCGGTTCTCGCACGTTTTAACCCTGTCTCGGTCTCTCTGTCCGGGGGGGAATTAATAAAAAAATTAATCTATGCCCACCTCTAATATATGTATATATATATGTTATCAAGTTCTCTGCTAAATTTGCAGAAAAAAGTTCTGTGCAAATAATGTTAATTTATTATGAGGACTGTATTTTGTGTGTTGTTTGCCCAAAGCCTCATGTCTAAGCTGTCCTTGGCCGAACTGAATGTGGTTCTGTTCCGCTGTGACACTGAGGAGCAAGAAGATGGTGGCGGATGCTACAATATCCCATCCTGGATGGCACTGAAGTACGGAGGTCTTCAAGGTATGAAACACCCACGGTTAACTCGTTTCTCTATTTTCACAGCTCTGTTACTGAAGTCTAATGTCTGAAGTCTTTATGAAATGAATTTATCTGCATGACGTCTGCTTTTGCACGCAGGTTTCGTTACAGTGCTGGCAGACATTCGGCCCAAGAACGACCTGGGGCACCCCTTTTGTGACAACTTGAGGCAAGGTGATTGGATGCTCGACTACATCAGCACTCGCCTTATGAGTAAAGGTGGAGCTCTGCGGGAGGTAGGACATAGTCTTTTCTCGACTTAAGATGCAGTTGTATTCCTCTAAAACGTCTCCTCTTATTATGTTACATTTGACATTGATGTCTCAGGTGGGGAAATGGTTCAGTGCCATATTTAACTACATTAAGCATGTCCCACGGTATCTTGTACCATGCTACTTCGACGCCATCATCGTTGGTGCGTATGCTACTGCCGTGGATGCTGTGTTCAAAAACATGTCAAGGTTTGTGTCTGACATTCTTTTCTAATTGAAACAATTTTCCCTTTAGCCCATATGTACTGTCCAAGACATGTTTGATGTCTAGAAAAGAAGTTTTGTTTAAAAGAAGTTTTGTTTAAAAGTATTCAGTCACAGTTTAACAAAAATATTGGTATGCTTTGGTACACTTTGGTTAAAGTTGACATTTAACGGCTTCTGAAACATTCGATTTAAAAATATATATTATTTGGAGGAGGATATTAGCCAATAATATTGTGTCCCCCAAACCATTCTCACTTATTACCAGTTGACAGATATAATAAGGAAATATTCTCAACTGTGTTTTGCAGTTTAACATGAATACGTCAGAATAAAGCATTCCATTTACTCTCAGTGTAACTCTTTGCCTGTTAGCTCTCTGAGATTTCAGCCAGTTTACTATGGTTTCATTATGCACACAGAGGTTTTTACTTTTTACACACATCCAGTTTAGGACTGCAAAGATTGCACGCACTGCAGCTGGGTCTATAAATCTGAATTAATGAATCAAATAGAATATATATGGTTTTATTACCCAATTAAAACAAAACTTATACAGACATGAATTTATGGTTTTCACATGAACCCGATTGTAACTGCCATAATTGCTCCTTGACTTCCTGATGAAGAGGCCACAGTTGGTTAGGTTGGATAATCAAAATCTGATTTTCTCTTGAAATGGCAGCTTTGTGCAGACCGGTTCGACCCTGGTGAAGCAGTTGGCACTGGGCTCTGTGCAGATGTGTGCCGTGGGCCGTGCCCCTGCCCTGCCCCATCTCTCGCCTGCCCTAGAGGATGTCCCCTATCGCCTCAACCCTGTTACCAAGCAGGAGGAACAGTGCTGTGCGTCTCTGGCTGCAGGTACACAGTGCTGTTGTCTAAGCCCTTCTTACCGTTTACTTTATCTACTTTATTAATAAAGTGCACAACAGTTCAAACTGAAAGTAAAAGTGCAGTGAAATCAAAGTGAAGTCACTTAATGGGATTCTTCTACTGACTGGCCTTGATTTAGCTCTATGATTCAGGTTTGCACGGCAAACATGGATAAATGACATCTGTCTTATACAGGCCTGCCTCATTTTTCAACTGGCATCTTCCGCTGCTGGGGTCGGGACACCTTTATATCCCTCCGTGGCCTCTTGCTTGTCACTGGAAGGCACATAGAGGCAAGGTATGTTTCTCTCATATTGTCCTGGGCAGGTCCGAATCTTCGCCAAGACCTGCTAAAGTTGCAAACAGTGCATAAAAACTAGAGCAGTGCAGACAGCCTGCTACCCAGCTCCCTCTAGACACTTTAGCATTAGAATAAATTCTTCTCTCTTTCCACAGGAACATTATCCTGGCCTTCGCAGGTACCCTGAGGCATGGCCTGATTCCCAATCTGCTGGGGGAGGGAGTGGGTGCACGTTTCAACTGTCGGGATGCTGTATGGTGGTGGCTGCAGTGCATCCAGGACTATTGCACTATGATGCCCCAAGGCACTGACATCCTATCATGCCCTGTGTCTCGCATGTATCCCACGGATGACTCTCAACCTCAGCCTGCAGGCACTGTGGTAAGAACCAACACTGTGGCCACCTTTGACATGTCAATCAGTAGATCTCAACACTGGTCCTTGGTGTTTGCATTGAGTTTACACACCTGACCCATTTAACAACTCCCTGCGTTGTGTGTTTACAAGAAGGCTGTATTTTTAGCTTCCTGAGTCATCTTGATTTTACCACATGCACCGAAACACAACATATTGTAGTGAAATGCTGAAAAATGCGGAAAAGGTTAAACTGATGGTAAAATGTGGGGTTAAAATGTGTCTTAGGCCACCTCCTGAAGTGTTTTCATTTAAATGTGTGCATTTTTGTGTGAGTTGGCCCTGTTCCTTACAAAATGCTGATTCTCAAGACAATCAGAAACACGTGAACGCCGCAGAGATTCCTGAAACCATTGAATAAACCAAGAAGCTGAGAAAAGCCTCATACACCTATGCAAAGTCATCAAAACAAAACTAGCTTAGAAAAAGGCACCCTTTCTGCAGTGCTTGCACGTGAGCTTCGCTATCTGTAACCAGTGCAATGCTGTGGGTGACTCATCATGTCTAAATGGAAGCTTCTCTTCTTTGTGGATGACATGCCAAGATTTTATCTTGTCGAGATAAACATTTAAAACAGATCACTACTGTTGTAATCCTGCACCCAGTAAACTTCTCCTTACACAGCTAGAGAAACCACTGCACAGCTGTAATGTGCTTCTTCAACATGGTGTCAGTGAAAATGCATTCTTGACAATGTAGTCACACTATACAGCATTGACCTGAGTGTGTTTGAGCAAGTAAACCCCTAAGATTTCATTTCAAAAAGAGTTCTTTTCACTTGCCTTCACCAATTTCAGCTCACCTGTAAGCAGATACTTCCAATCTCAGCACAAGGGGTGAATAGGTCAATAAGAAGTCAAATTCTTAAACAAAACATACCATTGGCTATGTTTGCCTCTGTGACCCAATTAGCTAGCCACACTTTGTGATTTATTTTTGAGAAGGTGGGACATAAAGTACATTATGTCTGTGAATGGTTGCTGTGCTGGCTTTAGCTTTGGTGTAGAACCTGTGTGTGCTGCATTTGTTTTTGTTATTTCTAGCTATGTAGCTTTTAGCTGGCTAACTAATATGCTAGCAGAGCAGTGAAACCAGTTACATCACAGGTGGAGTTTTCTTCATACATCACAATGTGAACATAAAAAAACAAATATTCTTGTCTTGAAAAATTAAACATTGTACTGACAATTACTTTAAGAGTTGAAACAGGAAATTCTGAGCAATTTCTGAGATTTCTGAGCAATGTCTGTGATTTCTGGCTGATTGTTTACTCAAGCATCTCCTAGGGAAAATGACAAGCACATGTGAGGACTGAAAGGGAAAGCAGAATGTGCAGGGCAGTGATACTGAGCCAATAACTGCTGTTCTATGTAACTGTTCAGGATACCTTTCAGTCAATCCTGATCTATAGCATTAAGCAAAGACAATGTAGAACTGGGCAGGATTTGGTGTCTCAGCTTGCAATTTTACAGTATTATAAGTTGTACCAGTTGTAACGCATTAAGCATGAGACATCTCTTTTCCAGGACCAGCCTCTGTACAATGTCATTCAAGAGACCATGCAGCGTCACATGCAAGGCATTGAATTCAGAGAGCGGAATGCTGGGCCTCAGATTGACTGCAACATGAGAGATGAAGGTTAGCCGCTAGCCTGGTTTTCTTATCATAGTCTGTGACCTCATCATCCCATGAACCTCTGCTGTGCCATCTACTTTCTGCTCATCTACATCTCTTCCAGGATTCAATGTTGAGGCAAAAGTGAATCCGGACACAGGCTTCGTGTATGGTGGAAATCGTTTTAATTGTGGGACATGGATGGATAAAATGGGGGAGAGTGACAAAGCAGGCAATCGAGCAATACCAGCCACGCCCAGGTACTGCAGCCAGAACTGGTCTTCCTTACGTCTTCCCCTTACCTGGAATGACTTTCATGTGAAGTCTTTTCTTTTCCTGGTAACGTCATTAAGGATGGTGCAATGTGAGTCAGTAGCTTGTGTTTGTTTTCAGGGATGGCTCTGCAGTGGAGATTGTGGGTCTCTGTAAGTCCACCGTGCGCTGGTTGATGTCACTGAATAAGAGTGGCCACTTTCCCTACTCCTCTGTCAGTGTTCATAGAGATGGTATGTCTCATTGCTTAGAATGCAATGAACACTAATCTATAATATTGCCTAAAATTACAATATTGTTTTGGTATCATGACGAATCAATACTTATTCTTTAGAGGGCATGACCTCTGGTGTGTATTGTTTTTTGTCAGGTGAAACACACACAGTGACCTATGAGGACTGGAACCAGAGGATCCAGGAAAACTTTGAAAAATTGTTCTATGTATCACCTGATCCTGAGGAACCAAATGAGCAACATCCAGACCTGGTCCACAAAAGAGGCATTTACAAAGACAGTTATGGGGCTTCCAGCCCCTGGTGCGACTACCAGCTCCGACCCAACTTCCCTATTGCCATGGTGGTGGTAAGTCCTGCTTGAGATCATGTTTGGAGGTAGTATCTCAGCTGAAGATACAGTTGGGTTCATAATAAATACCTAACCTGTGTACGCATTACAGGTATTAGATACTGTTTA
Organism: Hemigrammopetersius urotaenia; assembly: GCA_037974485.1. Lineage (NCBI taxonomy): Eukaryota > Metazoa > Chordata > Actinopteri > Characiformes > Alestidae > Hemigrammopetersius > Hemigrammopetersius urotaenia. The sequence goes on along the minus strand of JBBPDC010000007.1, from coordinate 21,897,352 downwards.
ACAGTATGCTATGTTTTTCAGGCTCCAGAATTGTTTACAGTAGAACAAGCATGGACAGCCTTAGAAGTAATTGAGAAGAATCTGCTTGGGCCTCTTGGAATGAAGACCTTGGACCCTGAGTAAGTAAAACTAGCAAGTAACTAAAAGAGCATACTAATAATTTTTACTGTGTAAAGAAAGTGAAGGACATAGCAACAACTGTGAGTCTTGACCTTTATGCATATTTCTAAACATATTTCTCAAACCACATCTAGCTGTTTGTGAAGCTTAGGACGTAGTAAGACTTACTGTGAGCTATAAAATGTAACAAAACTTTGTATAAGTGAGCACTGCAGACAGCTTTTTTAGACAGAGAGGTTGAGTCAAATTGCGAATATGCATGAATGTACAGTGCTCTGGCATATGGGCACTATTCATACAAGAGGAGGCGTGGTTTATTGCCTGCTTCTGACAACTGTGGTAGATGCAACTGATAACAAACATTTCCTTGTGCAACTGTTTGTAATTATGATACTACTGTATAAATCTGGTACTGGTTCAAGCTTCTGACTAGTCTGCAGTTCTGAAATGCCCGGGCTTTATTATTTATTTGTGTTATGTTTGACAGTGACATGGTTTATTGCGGTGTTTATGACAATACCCTGGATAATGACAACTACAACCTCGCCAAAGGCTTCAACTACCACCAAGGACCCGTACGTTCCCTTGCAATAACACCAAGCAGCTGTTGGATGTGTTTATAGAGCTTCTTGAACATTTTGTGTTTCCTTTTCAGGAATGGCTGTGGCCAGTCGGCTACTTCCTGAGAGCCAAACTTTACTTTGCCAAGCACATGCGGCAAGAAATCTACGATAGTACCATGTGTCTGGTGAAGAATGTCCTCTCCAGGCATCACGTCCACTTGGAAAGGTACACTAAAGCTCAAAAATAGAGGAAAAGTAAAGTGCAAACTCTGAGAAAGTTAGTTTCACCCTTTCCCTTGTTTTGTGGTGTGTTCTAGATCTCCCTGGAAGGGTTTACCTGAGCTGACCAATGAAAATGGACAATACTGCACCTTTAGCTGTGAGACTCAGGCCTGGTCAATCGCCACAACCCTGGATGTCCTACATGATCTTTGTGATGCTGAGGACCTGTAAATCCATAGACTTGTGTGTCCTGTTTGGCTGGTACCTGTCTGAACACTGGACTCTTTTTGTCCTCAGTGACTGTGTCTCTATCCCTGTATGAGCCATCAAGAGTGCCTTAAACCAGAGATGGGAACTCGAGTCTGAGACTCGGATTCGAGTCGCACTTAAGTCGCACAAACAAAGACTTTAGACTTGCCCCCAATGACTCGAGACTTGACTCGGACTTGGGTGCTGTGACTCGTGAATCATAACTCATAAACCATGTTCATTTCATGGAATTATTTATTTATATCTCGCACTCTTTCCAACGACCCGAAAACCGTTCACCTCGCCCCGGTGTCCCATTACTTTTGTCCGAAGCGAACGGTTTTCAGGTAATAGCGGTTTTCGAGGGGTCGTTGGAAAGGGGTCACCGAACCCCATCTAACTGTGGAGTTTCAAATTTAGAGTGAGAGATATATTTTTCATATTTAATATTTAGATTTAAGATCATTTAAGGCAAATCCTCCATGTTGCTGAGGGCCTATCACAGCACACACACACACCCCCAGCTAAAAAAAATCCCACATTTAGAGTCGCCGTTTGTAAACGTTAGCACTCAAAGACTTGAGACTTGACTTGGACTCGGTAAAAATGTCTTGTGAACATCTCTGCCTTAAACATTCTGCAGCTCAGCTGTCTCTCTAGTTGGCACCTGTTGGTATGCAAACACTTCTTCTTGGTGTTGTTTAGTTTAGCATGATACTTTGATAATCAAGCCATATGATGATGAGAAGGATGAATAATGTTTTCCAAACTTCCAAAAAGTGTTGCTTGTATGTGTTGTTTTATAGCCTGTTAAGCCTGGAAAAATACTCTCAGTTCCTCTTAGGTGCCTCATAAAGTTTTGTATGCCCTGATGACAGTTTATTGTAGGCAATATAAGTGCTTTTGATTCCATTACCTGCAACAAAATGTGTAGCACATTGGGTTAAGGATTTGTATTTCTGGCTTAATATGTCAGTTTATCAAGTGTTTCAAAGACCCAGTGCAGGAAATCATGTGTGGTATTTTTCTGCACATTTTGATACACAACTACTGTTTATTTGCTTAATTGAATATACTGAAAACAATAAAGACAATACTGCTTGTGAAAAAGTCATGGGCCATTTAAATTTCGTGTTTTCATCTTTTCCAGCAAGTGAAACCTATTGCAATGCAAAAGAACAGAAATACAATTCTGCATAAAAATGTGGTGTTAACCTATTTGTTCCATCCAAGATCAAAAAAGTTGTCATTCGACCAGTGATCTTTAGCAAATGACTGAATGTATGTGGTCTTTTCTTCTTTTTTGCTTAATTTGACAACAAAGGGAATGCCTGCTTAAACTGAACCGCCAGAATCCATGGTGATCCGTGATGTTCCTTAAACTTAAAGTGTAAAGTGAATTGTTCTTTTAGCAGAGTCATAGTTGAATGATCACTTTGGACTATGAAATAAATGCTAATAAAATAATTGAGTCATCGGTCTTGGGTTCTGTATCAAATGACTCAGATATTTAGATCTGCCAACGCTGAGAACCTGTCAGTGTAAACTGACGCAAATGAGTTTTCTAATCTGTGATTGATTTCTGACTTCTCTGTAAATTACACATTCTGCTCTTGCTAAAGACCACAAAATATCCTTCACAATCATGTAAGTCTGAGCTGTTCCTGCTTATACGAGCAAATGTTGTCATTAAATATTTGTTTTGTTTAGTTTGTTTTTTCTGAAGCTGAAGCCCTTGTCAGATAAATTACTTTTCTGGTCTTGGCTAATAAAGGTGACACAACAGCGTTAATTTTTCTCTGTTTGCCGAGCAAGACCCCTGAAATTAATGTTTAAACACCGGCAGGCAATCTGAAAGTGACTTGTTCCGCCCACCCTAGTGCTATCAGCCTTTATGAGGAGAGCCACTTCATTTCAGAAAGCAGTCTTGAACGTGGTTCACTCTGATAGCAGTGTCCTGCTGTAGACAGTGCACAGTTCTGATCTGTATACTGCAGCTGTATTCCAAGGTGAGTCAGTGAATTGATTTGTACTAGCTTAAACTGTTTATCTTCTATTATACATGTTTTTGTTCTAGTATTGAAATGAAAAACTGCTGGACTTTTTGTCAGGTTAAAATCAGATCCAGGATGAAAAGGGAGCCCTTTCTACTGTTCCTTTGCACACAATGAAATTGTATTGATTGCTTCTTCTTTATCATAACTTTCATAGATGCGTGTGTTGTATCTTCTCTTCGTGTGTGGCTGTGTGATGAGAAGCTCAACTTCAGTGAGTAAATATAGCGGTCAGACTGTAAAGTAATTGTAGAATATGATGCTATAAGCTGTATAAACTGGAAGCTTGAATTCTGGACATTTCCGCAGGTGAACATATCCAGTGCTGGGTGTGGGACTGAGAAAGTCTGCTTCAGTCCCACAGACTGCAAACCTGATATTGACCTGAGCTGCTACTTCATGTCGAGCATGCCATGGCCCAACTCTTCAGAACTCACCATTGAACTCCAGGGTCAGTCGGACGGCTACATCTCCTTGGGGTTTTCAGATGACCAGCAAATGGTATGGTCTTATTTTCTTTCACAGATGTTTGTGTTTTTGTTAAAGTCGTGTCCCCCCATGATATATCAGCCTAGGATGCAAAGAGTGTGATGGAACTAGCTAGTTACTCTCTTAAGGTCTCTTAAGGACTCTTAAGCTCATGTTTTAGCAAAATTCGCCAAAACAGGCGTCACTAGCACTCAAATAGAATTTGATGCATCATGAGAATGGCGCTTCCCATCAGTGATACGGAGCTGAATAAGGAGCTGACGCTGTTCAGTAATAAACAGTGTTAACTCAAACGCCACTTCTGGAAGCATTGTAAAGATATTAAAAGATTAACAATACTGCAATCATTCATCGAATTCTCTTCCTGGATTTGATCATTACTGTTCAAATTTTTTATGCCTCTTGTTATGGACATTTTTATACTACATACAGCTTTCTCAGCAATTACTGAGTAAATGTAATGAGGTTTCTCTTTTTAAAATAGTGTTTAGATTATTTAGATCAGAGGTCCCCACCCTTAGCAAAATGTATGTATGTATGTATGGGTCATGTTCTTGTAGTGTACTAGAAAGTATACTAATTTAATATTAAAATAAGTATATATATTAAGTTTTATATATATATATATATATATATATATTCAGCAATATATTCAGTGTGATGTATTGCTGGATAATGGTTGGCTGCTGGTGTGTTTTCTTTGTGATGGGTGGAGGTGAGCTGTGCTGTTATTCATAGTAACAAATTTGATAAAGACGGGCTGCCGCCCTCTTCTTCAGAATATAATCAAATGGGCTGTTATATGAAATGTAAACTTTAAACAAATCATTAAAAGTCCATCTGAAGTATTCATTCTCTGTGTACTCTTTTATAAAGCAAGTCTTCATTTAGCATTCTGTGTGCAGCAGAATTGAGAATAACTGTGAGTTGGAGCTGCTTGTTGCATGATAGTGCAGTACTGTATTTTAATATTTGTCGTGTGTTGGTGGTGCATCATAACACATTTTCCTTCCGTATTGCTCCTTATAAGTGAAGGAAGGTCATTTTGTATTGAAGGGCATGAAGTAATACTACTATGCTAGCTGGTAGCCTAGTGGTTAGGGCATTCGCCCTGCCATCAGAAAGTCCAGGTTCGATTCCCAAGACCGCTAGGCACCTCTGAGGTACCCTGAGCAAGGTCCCATTCCCACACACTGCTCCCCAGGCGCTGTGTTCCTGGGTGCCCTCTGCTTCACTTGGTGAATGGGTTAAATGCAGAGGTTGAATTTCATGCTGTTCACACTGTGTGCTGTGGTGTGTTCATGTATGACAGAATCTTCACTTTTTCTTAGTAGTGCTATATACTATATTAGTAGAATATGCTGTACACTGCTATACAATGCTAGAAAATATATTTTTATGGATATATTACTGCAACTTGCACACTGTACATCACTAAATATCATATGATGCATCACATTCACTTGTGTAGTAACCAGTTAAAGCAGAACTGTTTAAATGGTCCATGTGCTGGACTGTTGTATTGCTTTGTGCTTTCATTATTTATCACCTTACATTAATTTGTAAGTCGTTGTTTTGAAGGGGGATGATGACATCTACATCTGTGGCCTAGACAGTAATGGTACTGTCCAAGTCCAACACGCCTTGTCCACTGGTAGACGTAGACCTACCATCCTTCCACTGGTACGTAGTCCTTCTTATCCATAGAACGAGAAATATATGTAAGTCTGAGCAGGACTAGATAAATAAAGCCTGTGTGTTTACTATTATCTCCTGACCTCCCACGTCCACTCAAAAGTGCCTCCCATGTCTTATAGGGTAACGTTTCAGATGTCAGAGCTTCAGTGATGGATGGGGTCATCAGATGTTCTTTCATTTTGCAAAACCCCATCAATATTGCAGGGATCTCTGAAAAGGAGAGCACATATTTCCTCTTGTTGGCCTATGGCTCCAGCATCAATGGTGCGTAAGAAGGCCTTCAGATTGAAGGTTCAAAAGAGCAGAAGAGGCGAATTCAAGCCAAAAGCATTAAAGTCGCAAACTCGCAGGAATTATTACAGATGTTTCCAAACTTCCAAAATGAAGTGGTTTGAACTTCATGTAAAAGAGTTTACATTAGGAATATTGGGAATATGTATGCAGAATACAGAAATGAAACATCTGTATTTAATCACATTTTGAGAAGGCACTTCATACAGTCTCTGCTGAAAAAATTCCAATAGAACCATTAGGTTGGTAACCTGATGGTTTTGCCTTGTGGAAAATGGCTCTGTGGTTGCTATTAGAATCGGATTATTTACCACAGAACACCTTTAGGTTCCATTTGAAACTCATCTTGTGCATCTAGAATCAGCCTCAGGTCGTCTCTTATTCCATTAGGATCCTTTTTTTTAGCAGGGGCTGGTTATTTTATTCAATACAAAAAAAACCATCATTAACTATTTGAAACATAGTTCACAAATTAGACAACATGTGTGTAAAGAAATTCAACAGGTGGTTTCTTTACACACACTGAAGCTTCTCCTAAAGTCTGAGAAATGTGATGATTTTTGTTAAATGGAAGAGATAAGGAGAGGTTGGAAAATTGACACTTAACGCTGAAATTCAACTATTTGTCGTATATAAAAGCACACATCATAAGTAGACCTGCGGGAAAAAACGTGAAAATCGTAGAATATGGGCCCTTATTTCAAATAGAGGTTCCTATCAGCTTAAAAGAACGGTGCCCGTTTAAAATGCAAACTGTTGCCCGTTTTATACTCTGTTATTTATTTAAGTGCCTTTTTGCACTGGCAGGTTCAATCCAGTATCATGCTGCTAATCGATTCATCAGTAATTCCAGAGTGGACATACGGAACCCACAGTTAGTCAGGAAAGCACCGCGGTCGCCGATCACTAGAGTCCATGGTTTGTGCCACTGCTTTATTATATGTTTATTTTTACTATTCCTGCATATGTGTTGTTCTACTTTTCTTCTCATTCCCATTTTCTGGTCCAGGCTGCCTCATGCTGATAGCCTGGATGACCACTGCCAGCGTCGGCATGATCAGTGCACGCTATTTGAAGGCAGTGTCCAAGGGAAGAGGCTGCTGTGGAAAGGACTTCTGGTTCATTGTAAGCTTTTTCCTTTTTAGTCCAAACTGGAATTATATTTAAAAGCGTGGTCCTTTTGTGCTAAATATCTGACACCGGCTTTTCTCTTCTGTCCTCAGGCTCATGTGTCTTTAATGACCTTTTCTCTTCTTCTGACCATCATTTCCTTCATATTGATATTTGCACACCATAGGAGGTGGAGTGGGGTAGGTATTCACTTTAAAGCAATCGTTAGATTTCACATGTATCATACCTGATCAGGTAAGGAAGGTTTGGATTCCAAAGTTAGATTTTATAGCTAACATATATTGAAAACTTATTGCGCAGTTGCCTCAAACCATGGTAAGTTCTCACTCACATAGTTACTTATGTGACTTGTGATTCTGTATGAAACACTTTTATATATTAAAATTAACAAAAGTGCACAGCTTACCTAGACACCTTAAAGCGTAAATCCATCTGTATTTTTATCTGGTGTTTAGCCAGTCAGGCACCAAACATACCCAGGTCATCTTGGGCAAGAGGATTAGTGACAAAACTATGGCTTGAAGCCCTGCATTCACTAAAGTGGAGACACATCTGGTAACAGGAAGTGTAAATTGTGGAGGGGAAAGTAGGTTAAATAAATAAATGTATAATTAAAGAGAGTCCGCAGTCAAAAGTGGCTTACAGTGTAGTGGTTTTAGTGCAACAACAGGCATGATATTGACTTTCGCAAATGACTAGTAAGCTTACACATTTAGGATGTTAATAGTGGTAAATACAAAAAAATAAGTTTTCTTTGGATACCATTTGGCCTTCAGACAATAGCTCTCTGACTGACTTCCTTTACAATTCAACAATTAAATTGTACAGAGATTTAGAACAATCAGTGCAATTACCCTTTTACAGAACATCAGCAATGTTAGCACAAAATGCTTTTCTGCATACTTTGTAGATGCTCTAGTAGCTGTGAGCTAGCTAGGACTAATAAACGTGTTTTTTTTAGTGCGTCTTAGTTAATGGCTACTTTTTTTGAACCCTTATGCTGGTAAAGAAAATTGCTACATCCAGTGCTTTGTGTCTTCAGGGGGTCCACCCAGTACTAGGATGCATAGTCACGATCCTCAGCCTGATCCAGCCGTTAGCAGCTGCCTTCCGATGCGCACCTCAGCATGAGAAGTGAGACCGCCTGCGCTCCACATGCTTTAGTTTCTTTTGCTGTTGTTTTTCTCTTAACTTACCCAGTTACTTACTCTAGTGCTGTATGTTGCACCTGATCTAACAGCTTCTATCTCAGAAAGATACCTAAGGGCAATAAAGACTGATTAGGTGAAGGTGGACATTCACTGTACTGTATGAAGTTTGGAGCTTACACTCTTGTGTTGCCTTGTTTTTGGTCCCTTGCAGGAGATACATTTTCAACTGGTTCCATGCTCTAAATGCACTTGTCATTAAGGTTCTTGCAGGTAGGAGGAAACACTGGAAACATTCAACAACACTGTGTCTTCTCTAATACTGAATACTCATATTTCATGACGTGTATGTTTCCCCTTCTTATTTCCTGTCACAGTGGCAGCCCTGTTCACCGGCCTGTTAATATTCGACCACTCTCAGGAGAAATGGCTCATGAAAGTCTTGGGTGGATTTGTCGCCTGGGAGGGGCTGTTTTTCATTCTTCAAGAGGCTTATAAGTGGTGGAGGAGAAAAGGTAAATCTCAAATGAATTCAGTGACGGTGGAGGTGGTGAGATGATCTAGGCAGCATTCTGCTGGGAAGCCTTAGGTCCAGGCATTCATGTGTCAGTGTGCCATGTGCCACCTGCTTAAACATTTTCATCAGTACACACCTTCATGGCAACTGAAAACAGTGGACTCTTCCAGTAGAATACCTCTAAATTGGCCAGAAAATTGGCGGAAGACATGTGTGTGTTTACAGTTGTCATTGGATCCAACTGATTCTAAAGGAAATGGCCAGTAACCTTTCTCTGTTGCCGGGGGACATCGATGCACTCCACCCAACACAACATTTTCAGCTTTTGTCTCCATAATAGTTAAGCAAGAGCAGGATGTAAGGTGGAGGCAAGCGATTGTGATGATATGTCCATTAAATGTTCACCAAGTTGAATGTGATACAGAGAGCTAATCATGAAAATACGGACAGTACAGAACTAAGAAAAAACAAAACATGTATATTTAGATATATACATATATTCACTCTTTGGAGAGCTTTGCGGTCCTGAACACAGCTATTCCCATACCAGGATGTGATGTTCTGTGTGAGGATGCTCTCCACAGCGCCTGAGTAGAAGGTCCTGAGGATCGCTGGAGAGACGCCGAACTTCCTCAGCTATAGATATGTATATTTGTGATCGGATCTGCCGTAATGAAAGATACGGGCTGAAGTTGAAAAACATCAAAAATATAGATTTTTCTTTTTTTGGTCTTATATGAAAAAAAAAGTCTTCAAAATTAATCTCCCAAAGTTTCATTGTGGAAATAATTGTGAAAATGTACTTAAATGGCTATGTAAGTTGAGTTGCAGCTCCCAAACCTTACAAAAATATGAATAATTTGATAAGTATTTAATCAAAATTGTGAAATAATTAACGCTTCAGTCTGATTTACTATGTGTTTCTAAATATCTAAATGCCTGTAGTATAGTTTTGTCATTGAATACTGGGTGCATCTCTTTGGATGCTATGGATTGTTAAAGATTTAAAATGCAATTTTCTCGGTTTTTCTGTTGGAAAATGGTGCTGTGCGGCCATAATTCAGACGATTGTAACTTGACAGCCATTTAAGATACAGCTTTGACCAAGATATCACTCTAACGCTTATTTTTTCATCTTTTTATCTCAATTTTGAATTTTGGGTCACTGCGACTCATTTTGCCAGATCAGGTCACATTTGCATATCTAAATAATGTAATACAGATCTCTAAACAAACCCTTTAAACCATTAGAATTTTTCTACAACAAAGATTCATAGTATTTTGACTTGTTATCCTCCTGCTCCTGTTATCCTCGTTTTTTTCGACAGCAGTAAAGTTCGTAGTGATGGAATAGTTTGTTGTATTTCACTCTGTTGACACAGACTGTGTGAATCTACAGTCAGCTGTCCCTTGTGTAAAGCCAAAAAGTGCTTATAGTTAATAGCATATCAAGCCAATCTTTACTGAAGTCTCTTCTTTATATTTTTTGCAGATGAAGATGAATCCGCTGTTGAACTGGTAAGAGTCACTTTGTTTAGGAACGCTACACATCCAGTTTATTAGAATCTCCTAATTTGTACTTTTACACACTGACCTCTTTGTGAGCTGTAGCCACTCCATCCATCTGACCACAAGACGTATGCTGACCACATATTATTTGGGACTCAGCAGTGACACTGACATAGTTGTAGCCTGTGTTTGAGGTGCTAGTATGAGTGTATTAGACACGGAGTTTTGTGGGAGTTTTTACATATGTGTGTGATTTTTCCTTTTTAATTGTTTGTATTGTTCTAAACTATTTACGGTTATGATGTTTCATTTTATCACCCTTCAGCCATTTTGAAAGTGAAAGTGACCATTTGTCATACGTGAACACACCACAGCATACAGTGTGAACAGCACGAAATACTTCTTCTGCATTTAACCCATTCACCAAGTGAAGCAGGGGGCAGCTACGAACACAGCGCCCGGGGAGCAGTGTGTGGGGACGGCACCTTGCTCAGGGTACCTCAGAGGTGCCTAGTAGTCTTGGGAATCGAACCCGGACTTTCAGATCACGGGGCGAATGCCTTAACCACTAGGCCACCAACTAGTGGTTTATGCTGGATTATTAACATGATAGTTTAAGAGGGAGGTTGATTAGTGTTAGTCTGTCCTATGAGGAATGTGGAGCTGGAAAAACAAGCATGGGAGTAGGAGGAAATGTCAAAACGTGAGAATGATGAAAGCACTTTAGACCTGACAGAAGGTAGTAAATTAGAGAAGGTATGCAAAAGTAATAAATGGTAATCGTACCCTTAGTTTTACAGCTCACTGGGAAAGGTAAGAGTCTGGTAACAGAGAATGACCAAGGTGGTGAATTTCTTGAGGACTTAATTTTTAACCAGTTAGACGTTTTTCTAGACTATGAATCTGTGTGTTTTTATATATTTACACATTGATTAGAATACTAACATAGTCTAGAAAACTATATAATAATAATAATGCGTTAACGTGAGACTCTTATCGGGCGATAAAAAAAATATCGCCGTTAATCTATTGACAAAGTTGGGTTGGGAGCAAACTATGATGACTTTCATCTTTATATTTTAGCGCGGATGTATACCTAGCCGAATTGCACTGTAAGGGGCGGGAACCTGTGTGTATGCCTACTGTGAAATTACCACGTCAAACGTGACGTGCTAACATGGATGCAGCTATGAAGCCGCTGGGTTTGCTTCAGAGAAAATGTATTTTTAAGAAGCTTCCCAATGGAAACCTCGACAAGACTAAGGTTGTTTGCATCTTGTGCAATGCGGAATTACTTTACTGTAGGAGCTGAGAAACCCGTTCTCAAAGACTTACTTCATTATTTGTGTAGCGCACATATTCTGAATGCCTTCGGCAGAATTCAAATGAGCCATTTTAATCTAGATTAATTTCAAGATATATATATATATATTATCCAATAACTTAAATGACTTCTTATGTATACCTACAGAACATGCTCATGTTCTTTTCTTTTTGCTTGTTGGTATCAGGTCAGTGCAGAACTGATTCTCCTGGTTTTCTTCATTCTTGGGAACTTGGCGTTCCTGCTGGCACTCCTGATTGAAGTCAGCATGTCGTAGTGAATAGATGTGTGATGCAGTAACCTCCTCCCTCCAGTCTCTGGATAAACCAACCCTGTGGTTCATAGCTCTGGTCCTAGTTCTGGCTTGACTACAACTAAATAAGGCCGAGTAGCTGGGTCAGGTGTATTTGAGTAGGAGGCCTTCAGGACCAGTGTAGGGGGACAGTGACATAAGTTACAACTGTGCTGCTATCTGATGAAATGGGTGATGGCACAAAATATTTATGCATACAGTTTTAATCAGTGAGTATCAGAATGTATCAAGTACTGAATGTTACTATACCACTTTGTCCATTTAAATTATTAAGGAAAAGACTGTAAATAAATTTAAATAATGCTTTTTACTGTAAACGTGTTTACTGTCATTATTGTTATTAGTTTAGCACTTGATGTCATTATGAGGCTTCAGATGTATTTCTACAGCATGAACGAGGTCTGCCTGCCTCACAGGATCAGAATCTTTGAGGAAAACAACATACAATAGATAAATGTCCCTGTGAGGGCACCTAAGGGCACATGATTGATGATGGGCATATGAGGTCATGTGAGGTGGAACACAAAAAAGTCCTACAATGCCTGAATAAAACAACTTCAGAACTCCATACTGTAAGATGGGCTGAGGTCATGTATATCCTGGGGAATACCTGAATATCTTTTATCTCTCATCTTCACATTTTTTTGTTGTGTGGTCACACGAATTTTGTCCTATTGGGATCTGAGTGCAGAAACTGGTTCCTGGCCATATGACTTTAAAGAGAACACACAAATTGGATGTGGATAAACAATGCAGTGATGCTACTTACGGGATGCTCCATGTTAGAGCCTGTGTTCACCTATTACAGCACCTAACAGAAATTTGAAGCTCGTGTTTACTCTGGGCGTTGAAGTTCTAGGGATTCCTTCAGTAAATACTTTTTTTTACTTATATTTAAATACTGCCTCTTTATTAATGCTTCATTATTGGGACTCTTAGATCCTCCTATCATTTTGATTGATAATGGAGGTCAGCTGGGCTCAGAATTTTTTAAATCTGAGACAGGACATGCAAGATAGGGGTTTCTCAGTGAGTATATATACAGCCTGGACGAATGTTTCTGTTGAAATATATGGGGAAATGGTCCGTAAGGTACAATAAATATATCTGCGCATGAGGGAGGATGCGATGCAGTAACCTTTTCCTCCACTGGGTGGTGCCTTCAATCTTTGGATGAACCAACACTGTGTGTCCCAGCCTTGCACTTTTGTGCTTCCCATAATGGTTATGGGAGCTGAAAGCATTGTAGTCCTAATAATTATTAAGATTAATTGTTTCTATGAAGAGCAAATATAAAGTATGTTGCTGCTGTTCGAATAATAAAAAGACTTCAAAAATCTAACAACAAATGTTCTTGGCAGAGATGAAAGTCCTAAAAAAGGACTGTAAAGGAGAAGTAGAATGTGAAAAAATATACGAAATATATTATGGATCAGATTATGTATTTTAGACTTAAAATATAGACTGATTTTTGAAGCAAAGTCGGGACTCAGGATCAGCGATCTTCACCAACCTACCTATGTCCTTCAGCTTCTCATCATCCTAACGTTTCCAAAGTTCTCAATGTAAACATTAGTAAATTTGTTCGCTCTGGTCCCATCTTGGCTTTGTGCTCTTGGCAGGACATCTAGTAACCAAAATATCTTAACAAAATACAGCGACTGTGATTATAACATAGAAAATGTGTTTTAAAGCTTTCTTCATCACTGACAGATTTGCGGGAATGTGAATGTGTGTATATATATATATATATATATATATATATATGATTCTTCATTCAGCGGATTCGTGCTTCAGCGTTCAGCTTCAACGCCGCCCGGTGCTCAAAGTCACGTGGTGCGGTTAATCAACATGCGCAATGTGGGTTTGGAAAGTTCATCTTCTTTGGGTTGCTTGTGGTGATAATCTTTCTTAGCCGCTCCATCTCTTCTCTCCTAGTCTGTGCTTTGTCAATTAAGACACAAACACTCCACCTGGATAATAATGATACCTGCGCTATCATTATTATCCAGGTGGAGTGTTTGTGTCTTAATAATAATAGCGCAGGTAGATGCATAGTCTCTCCGAGTCATAATAAAAGTGCTGTTGCTACATTCGGGTGAACGAGTAGAGAACTGGCAATCTAGGAAAAACCTCAGCGCTAACCTTGAGAGCCACGGCCAGAAAATACAAGGACAGTTGACTATTGATGCAGGAGGCAGAAGACTCCATCCACTGCAGAGTAAGACTGCACTGGGAACAGCACCCTCCAAGATGCTCTACATGACGTCTGTGTCCAGTTTGAAGCACACAACACCCAGGCTGATGTCCTTCAGGTGACTGTGTGCTGTCTGTGGCTGAGGAGAAAGTGAGAACTCACTGTTGGGGATGAACACACTCTCAGCTGCTGGCCCTGTGCTCATGAGGAGAGCACCCACCATAATGCATTTTTGCATCACAATATTTTGAAGCATTGTTACACTAGCTATAAATGCATTGCCAGTTCTAGTAATTTTGCATGTTGTATGGCAAGGCACACCCAAACAAAAATTATTTTTCTGATTTACCATCACCAAGATTACATAAAAAACTCACACACATACTCATACTTTACTGGTCATTATACACAGCTCTACTGTTCATTTTGCTAATTAATAAAAATAATTGGGCTTTAATTAGAATTACTCATAGATACTGTCATTGTTGATCCACCAAGTGTTTATTTAGGCAATGCAACAATATCCAACAGCTCGGAGTACACACAATGCTTTGGAAGTGCAATCTTGGAAGTAAGACTACAAGGTTACAAATGCAGTGTGACTTTTATTGCAGCATTTCTTATAATCTTTTATACGTGATTCCAGATGGTTTGGTCCGTTTAAATTGTTTGGTAAAATTCGAACAGCAGCCTGCTGCCCTCCAGCTGTGTTGTAACTAGATTTAGTAGATATGAGTGCCATGTTGGGAAGTTACCAAGGAGACAGGAAGCAGACTGGTAGTGCAGTGGCGGCTGGAGGCCCTCCGGCCCATAATGTTACAGCTGTCTCTTCTCATCATGACCCTCAACCCAAATGGGAGCAGACAGGGTCTCCAGCTAAAGCACAATCCATTTAGTACATTCACAGCTGTAACATATAATACAGCACTTTAGCCTACTGCAGCAACTACAGCACAGAACACCTTTAAACTACCTTCTGATGTCATATTATATAAAAATAACAAAAAATAACTACGAACACGCACATTTGTCAGCCACCTTCTTCCCAGACTCATATTTGGTCCACCACCAAATACTATCCAGCCACGGATGCTTCTGCGGTCAAAAACTGACCACTGATGGGAGACTGGAGTAACAGTTCTCACACTTTTTTAGCCTAAGGCAACTTTTGTGTATAGTCAGCGCTACTGTCCCCCCCGACTGCCCCACACTCACTGCAATGTTTATTTACTTGCTAGTTCTGTAATGTTTATTTAGTCGCTAGCTACTCGCTAGCCTGTGCTGCAGCTAACACTGTTTATTGACGTTACAGGTAACTCTTTAAAGGAGCACAAAGCAAGCAACTAAAATGTCTACATAAAGAAACAACTTCTGATTTCTTTCTTGTGGCCTTCTAAGAAGTCTGCAGCCCCCAGTTTGAGAACCACTTGACCAGAGAATGAACAAAAACTGTTCAACAGATTAGCTACAGTTTCTAACTGTACACCAAAATGGAGACACTACAACTGAGGTGTTTCTAATAGTGAGTGTTGGGAAGTCATATTTCTGATTTGTAGAACCTTTCTTCATAAATAAATGGTTAAGCTGTAAACAGTCATATGGCATGGTTTGAAGTGAGTCAAAAAGATGCAAAATTGTTTGCATTCCCTGCCGAGAGGGTATTAAGGCAAAATCACACCATACTTGGTCAGCTGTACCATTATTTTACCATTGTTAACATTGCATGTAAAAACAAGACTCATGTTGGCTCACTGATCTGAGTGGACTGTCCAAGTCTGTCCAAATCACTCTAAATGACTTAGTTTACATCTGAACCATTGAATAACGTAAAAAAAAAAAAAAGATTTCCCTTTAGTTTATGAGTTGGGTTTTTTGCTACTGACCATCCAGAAAGTGAAACAGAACTGATGCTTTGCAGCAAATGATGCTCATGAAAATGAATCTTCTGAGGAGTCAAATGTGGCACTAAATAAAGCAGCATCCCATTGGCACTCAAAGCTTTTGTTTTAATTCAGCAAGCCCACTGCTTTATGAACTAACCCAACAGGGTTTGTCTTGAAGTTCTCTCAGTAAGCTGCAAGTCACACTCAAGCAGCGAAACTCTGCCTCCTGCACAAGATAATCCAACAAGAGAACGATGTAGGGCTAAATATCCAATAAACCTTCTGTACACCTTGTTCCCAATAAAAGACTACCCCTTATCTCTGTAAAACATACTTCATTGCTCAACACAGATTACAGACACACGTTCAAACACACCAGTGTAACAAACATCAAAGCTTTAGGGCGGACAAAACATTTACTTTTACAACACAAAGACACATTAGACTTGGGCACACACACACACACACACCCACACACACATTCACATTCACAGATACACAGACTGTGGGGAGAAATGCAGCAGCAGGATGGGTGTAAGACAGCGCGGTCAGTGCGATCATTAGCCTTATTGACACAATGGCCATTCTACTTATCATCAGGTTGGGAAAGAAAGACACAGAGACATAGAGAGGGACTGAGGGATGTCTTTCAGATGTTTCCAAAATATGGTGGAAACATCTGAAGGTGGTGGATGTGCATGTAAATGATTTCCTAAGGTGCTGTCCAACCCTCAGTGACTTCATAAGGAAAATGGCTGGCGTGTGAAGGGCCGGATGGTTTTCAGCGCGTGGGTCACTGGGGGAACTCGCGGAGCAGTTCGGAGGCCAGCTGGCCGATGTGTGCCCAGGCCTCCTGCACGTGCCGAGACTCAATAGTTCGGCTGCACACCGCAAAGCGCAGCACGAATCTGCCCGCCAGCTGACACGGCACCAGGTGAATCCTGCGGGTGCTGTTGATCCTCTTCAGCAGGGCTTCATTCAGCTCATTAGAGCCCTGAGAGGATGACAGAATCAGGCAAAATTAGGCTATTACAACATCCCAAGGAAATAAATTTGGATTTTTATTATAAATACAATCACCTACATCAGTCGCACTTAGAGATATGATCTTTAATTTCACAGAATAAGCACAACAACTCTGAAAGAAAAGTCACAGTAACTAGAAAAAGGGATGTAAATACATATACCCAGTGGGGTGAGCGAAATTTACCAATAAGCATGAAAAGCTCATCACCCTAAATATCTTACATTTTGTAAACATAAATATAGGATTTAAGCATGTAATGTTCTGTTTCGAAATACAATACGTTTCAGGGAGGTTTCTTTCTTATTTAAGTCTCTATGAGAGGGTTACATGGCTGTAATTGGAGAAGTGTATGTGCTATAGGATATTTAGGGTGATGAGTTGACAGATATATAAGTTGAGAGGAATACTCTCTATGGCTTCTTTATGAGAAACTCCACATTGCTGATGTACATTTCGAGTATCTCATCCTCTTGTGCAGTCAGTCTGTGTGATCCCCTAGTCCGTCATTAGCGCTCTTGGTTGGATATTTCTGGGTGTTGGGTCTCAACCTTCTAGTGACGCGGACGTGTGAAAAAACTCCAGCAACAATGGTCCGCCACCCAAATCATTATCACCCAAAGTAACACCCAAAGTTACTGATCAGTGATTAATGACTGTTTAGTGGCTGATAAACTGAGGATGAACTGTTGATCTACAGTGGACATATACTGTATGTGGAGCTCATACAGTGACCATGAGTGGAAACACAAGTGGACAGTCAGTGTATAAAGATTCAAAATCAGGATGTGCCGAATGAGAGGTAAAATATAGCAGAACTAATGTGTTCACTGGATCAGTCTCTAATCTCAGTGAAAAACAGCAGAAAATTCCTTTCCACATGATCCGCCTTTGCCTTCAGCTTTTTATCGACAATAATCTCAACATCTGAGCTCTACAACTTTGATATGAGGGGAGCAATAAAGTGGGCTTTGTCCTTTCCTCACTCACCTTCAGCCTGAAGCAGACCAATCCCAGCACCACATCTGCGCTGATCTGAAAGCGGTCATCTGCTCGGACCAGAGCCTCAAACTCCTTCGCCAGCCCAACATGCTGAAACACCGACATCAGCAGCAGCATTATCACCATCCCAATAACATAAAACTGCTGCATTCTACAGCACAGTGTAGAGCACCTTGAGAATAATAGTAACAATCACAATAATAATAATAATAAATGATTCCAAATTATCCGTAGATGTGAGTGTGAGTGAATGGTGTGTGTGCTCTGCAGTGGTTTGATGCCCCACCCCTCCAGGTACCTGGACTGCTAGCAGTTACAGAAAATGAATGAATGAATTATTATTACTATTATTATTATTATAAAACATGAAATAAATAGTTAGCACAAATTTGCTGCAGATCAGAA
This sequence comes from Hemigrammopetersius urotaenia, assembly GCA_037974485.1. Classification (NCBI taxonomy): domain Eukaryota; kingdom Metazoa; phylum Chordata; class Actinopteri; order Characiformes; family Alestidae; genus Hemigrammopetersius; species Hemigrammopetersius urotaenia. The sequence goes on along the minus strand of JBBPDC010000007.1, from coordinate 21,879,213 downwards.
CTATCCCGTTACTCTTCAAAAGGGATAAAGTAGTCACTTCAAAACATTTAAGATCAGGGGCCCCAAGTATATACTTTTTAAATGCTCTTTTTTGTCATTTAAATGTTAATTTATGTACAAATGTGACTGGGGCAGCTTGAAGGGCCCTCAAGAAGGGTGTCGCTTAGATCTGTCAAACGTGCTGAAAAGTCCCTGCTTTCCAGGTGGTCTTGCACTTGTGCGTTCAGGTGTAAGTGTCACCTCTTCCCCAGCAGGGGGCAGCCTCGTGCCCCAATTCATTTTCCTCAAACACCATAGCCAGATCTCACGGCTATTAAATATGAGTGAGTCAGGCCCTCATAACCGGTACAGTGGTTTTAAAAGGTTTCCAGACAGCTTCACCTTGCCAGGGATATCACATACATATGATTAAGAACAGAAGTGGTTGAACTGTTTCCTCATTCTCAGCCAGCTGATCATTAGCAGAGCTGCATGGTGGCTCGGAGCTTACTGCTAACGATTATGTGATTCAGTCTGCTAAAACTCTAACAGAAACGACTGGTTCAATATGTAATACTCAGGAAATGTAATATGTGGGGTCACCTAACTTTTCAGAATATTTGAATACAAGAGCATGTAATAAGAATGTTTTCTTCACTGGTTTGTGGCAAAATATATTCAAATCAACTAGATTTTGAGCAAAACTTTATGACGGGAGCATTTCTTTGTAACAGTAACTAAAATTCACTTCAGCCTCATGAAATCCATCAAATTCATCATACATTTATCCTAATACATCCCTTTATAGTTATCTTATTGTTACCGCTGCTGCATACACACAGCAAAGCTTGCCAGGAATAAATATTTATCTGCAAATGAAAAAAAAAAAGCCTTTTGTTTTTTTATTGTTTAGTCATTTAGCTTCATAGTTATGTTGTATTTTTCAGGGACACTGGTCACTATACAAGTCATCAAGTCATTGCAAACAGGAAAAAGGTAATGTTTGAAAAGCAAAGTTTTAAGTGTGGACAGATGTATCGGTTGTGTAATCAGAACAAATTATGTTTGTATCATTTCAGCCTGTGGATGCATCATTTGTGCTATACACTATTTCACCAAACGTAATATGAGTATAATCGTTTGAAAGTCTATACGGAAATGACCTCAGGACGCCAAATGAGGGGATGGTTTGCATTATGGGCTGTGTGAGTGGGCACGGCTGATTTGATTGACAGGGCAGTTTGATTGACAGCAGCCGAGTGGCTGTTACCTTGCGGATGTACTCCTGCAGGCCTTGGACGCCGTACATGCGGAACACAAACCACATCTTCAGCGAGCGGAACCTCCGACCCAGAGGAATCTGCCAGTGCTGCGGAGAGACAAGATTAAACATGACGTATGAACACGCGCGCACACACAAACACACACACACACACACACACACACACACACACACACACACACACACACACACACACTCGTATCTACCTAGTGTCCGTATTATCAACTCCACTGACCATATAATTGTACTTTGTAGTTTAAAATGATTGTAGTCCATCCACCAGGTGAAACAATATTTCATTCTTATGCAACCATTTGGGCCCATGTATTTATTTGTATGAGTTTATGTCAGCTTTTGGACAAGGTTTAATTTGATGTTTTGTTTATGTTATTGATATGTTCAATTCAGCAAATGAATGTCTTTTTCTGATACAAGCTGCAGTTTTAGGCAAAAAAAACATGGGCTCATGGAGAGCAGTCATATGGTCACACAATAATAAAGTGCTTTCATCATCATATTGGTAATGACATTTATTCCACACACAAAAAAAGGCTACACACACACACACACATACCCACACACACACGCACACACACACACACACACACACACACACAACAGCTGCAGAACTGCAGAAACACATAGCAATCATATTAAAGATACTGCACTTACTCTATAATCGGTCACAAGTCCTGCAAACAGAAGGACACAGACGAAATACAATCATTTAATAGTTCTGTCAAATCAGATGAAGCACATGTTCTGGACATTCACTCATTCTACAGCCATCACTCATGACTAACGGTTGCATTGCCGACGTCCTACATGTACTTTATCTTTCTTTATTCTAAGCATCTTTCTATTTCTGAAAGCATAATGAAAAAATATTATCATCACCATCACCATTATCATCATTAATGTAACACATAATCACCACTCTCTCTCTCTTTTTATCTCCCTCTCCCTCTCTCCCCCTCTCTTTATCTCTATATTGTATCTTGTCTCTGCACCTTTCTCTTTCTTCCTTTCTCTCTCTCCCTCTTTCTGGTAGCAATAAGCCTTAGGTGATGTAGTGCTAACCTGTAATCATACTGGGCTGCTGTTGTTTAAGGTGGGAAAGGGGAGTGACTGACCATTGTGAGCAGGCGATGGATAGTGTGTGGGTGTGTCTGTGTGTGTGTGTGTGTGTGTGTGTGTGTGTGTGTGTGTCTGTGAGCCTGTAGAACAGAGCCACTCTTTTGTTTTGCTGTCAGCACAATTAGTGGCCGGCTGCAGCTGCACAGCTGCATGGGCCATTGCTTCTCAGCCGGATGAGCCCCTATTGTCCCCTCCCCTTGAGTCAGAAATGGCAGATGAGCAACAGGCAGCACAGAGAGTGAAGGGTAATTAGAGTCTGCAGCTCTATAGAGGAGGAGAATGGAGGAGAATGGAGGAGAATGGAGGATGGCAGACAGAGAGACCGGCACAGACACAGGTGGATGAGTGAATATTTGTTGCTGTCAGCGATATGTTACTGTCACAAAAAACACCTGCCATACACAAAGGCACACACACCTTTTACTTTTAAACCACGTCACTGAAATCAAGAATGCACATTTAGACAAGTTGCCGGGGGGATATATTATGGAGGGGAGCCTATAATCTTCTTCAGTCATACTACATGAATACCCACATTCCTACTGCTACCAGATTTACATTTACAGAGACTTAAGTAAAAAATATATCTTGAAAGTAGTAGTAAAAAAAATATCTTGAAAAAATGATTTAGTAGTCACAATATTTAGACATATTTTCAGAAAATAATTACTCATTATTGTAAACATACACAATTTCTTGAAATGTAGTAACTTATTAAGTATGTCATATTAATAACTCACATCATGTCACAATTCTCAATGAAGTTTATAAAGTAAGAATCATATTTTTGATGCAATAGGCCATTATTTGGGAAGTAAAACTGCACCTGCGTATAATGTGTTTTGGTAAAAAAAAATAATCCTAAAATGACTATTTTTATAGTGTAAACCCTAAATATATTGTTGCTAGGTTACTGGGACGCAGGGTCTGGCATGTTTTTGTTTAGCATTTTTAAAAGTTTTATTATTTAATGTAAATATTCAGCAGATAAATACATAATACTATATAGTCTATATATTTTCTTATTATTTTCGCTATTTTTCTTGTGGCAAAACACCATCTCATGCTACTATGGCAAGAACAAAGCAGATTGCTGGCAAATCCACTGCTGGTAAGGCCCCCAGGAAGCAACTGGCCACAAAGGCTGCTCGCAAGGGCGCTCCGGCAACAGGGGGCTGAAGAACTTTATCATTGATATTATTGTTATCATTATTATTAATAATTATAAAAATATAATCACAATATTAACAACAACAATAACAACAACAACAACAACCACAATAACAACAACAACAACAATAATAATAATAATAATAATAATAATAATAATATTAATAATAATAATAATAATAATAATAATGCAGCCTCCATAATATGCTCCCAAAAATGTAATTTAATTTTAAACTCAGTTTAATACATTACCCTTAATGAAAATATTAAGGTAAGCCCATACAGACTGTACTATAATTCATATGAACAAATTGGAATAGCTTTTGATTTGTAAACACTTTAAACAAATAAGGCTTTTTTACAGCAATTCAAATATTTCAGTAAATCTCAAGTTAAATATTAATGTAATCAAATAAAATATAAAACCAAAGCTATTTGCCACTGCAGGGCACTCACGTTTTATCTAGCTTGTAACCCTAAGAGTCCTGAGCAGGGGGTGGAACCATTATAGCATCTTTCTTTCTTTCTTTCTATCTATCTATCTATCAAATATTCCCAATATTGACAGTGTTTGTATCATGAGAACTACATGCTGTGGTTGTGTGCTGCTTAGTACCTGACTCTTGGTGGTCGTGCTTCAAGTAAAGTGGGTCCATCTTAAACGCTCCAATGACATCAGCTCTGTTCTTCACCCTGACCAAAGACACATTCTCATCAGATACAGGAGTGGACAAGAACGTACAATAACACACTGACCACCAATATGGCCTCCACACTTAAAAGAACCTTTCTATGATATTTCACTGAGCATGAAATGAGGAAGTGAGCCACCATCCTATCTTTTCAAGAATATGTCTTTGGCTGGTCTTTCAGCTCCAGTCCTGTTTTATTTGTATGAAGCGTTTGCATTTTGTCCTAAGATGGTTTAAATAAATCCTGATCCAGACCCTAATGAGCGTCTCTGACAATGTTACCATGCAATGCCGTTAGCTTAGTGCTAACATACTATGAATCTAACACAAATTAGCATTAGCACCAAATGGTAGAACATTAAATAGGGGAACATAACACATACAAAGGTAACTGTCCCACAAACTGATAATATCAAAAACAACTGTAACCTTCTATTGTTTCATGTTTGACTATACATGAATAAGTCGTACTCCACATTACAGGATTATTATTATTAAAAGTAAATGGGTCTCCCCTTCAACTCTGTCCTTTGTGTGCTTGACTGGCGCTGACAGACGGGGCAGCTGGGTGCCCCACTCTTTCTATCAATATTCACTCTATCAGGAAGGACTAATAAGGGTTTCCAGATTACAGTTGGCGAAAGAGTTCCAAGTACAAACATTTACAGCCTTACTGGCGTACAAACTCACCACATTGCGGAGCAGTCAAAGTTCACAAGCAGCCATTTATGCGGGTTAAAGTTGAAGGAGTCTGCAAACTGAGAGAAAACAATAAATGCAAATCTTTAATATTTCAACATACTATTTAAACTGACTGTTTGATAAAAAATCTTTGTAAAACAAATAAATGCAAATCTTTGCAATAACTGAACTCAGCTATTGAAGTGTTCTCTGTAGAGGATATGTCCTCAAGAAATGTTTTTCTACAGTTCATTTTAGCACAGTTCACTGTGTACTTTAATTACAGCCATATTACAGTAGCTCAAATGAATCTCTCAATTAATCATGTGAAAGGAGCAATCTGCACACAGTGAAACTCATTCTTTCTCCCGCCCATAAAACCAGCTGTCCATTACATAAAAAGACACAATATTGGTTCGAAACCTTAGTCAGGTGTCACACCTGCCAGTTAAACAGTACCTTTATCTGTCTTTTCATCTGTTTGCACACCATTCCCTTCCCCAATATCCTCTGCAATAACATGAGCGCCAGGCTTTGAGAATAAACCATGGCCACTGTGAGCTATGGCTGATTATTGTCATGCTTGGCATTCACTTCCTGGCAAACAACGGAAACAGTGTGTGACCATCATTCAGGCCCACGATAAAGAGCTGAGGCGTTTCAGAGGAGCGCAGCCTCCAGCATTATTTGAACTGGTGCTAATAAACACTGAGATTTGGTTACAGGGAGGAGGGGCTTATCAAAAGGTCTACGCACGCCTCAGGAAATTACTTTACCCTTATCTCCAGGACACTCAGCTGGGTGCCACGGCAACTCAAAAGGCTCCCCAATTTCCCGCCAATTTCACTACATATTGCTCACTAGAGCATGCGTTGTTTTTGACATTTGAAAACGTTTGTGTGCGTATGTGGCCAAAAACACCCCACTGGCCTTTGACCGACAGTCTGCGGCTCACCAGCTTAGTCCTGATCTGTGTTCTTCTGGCATTTCGAGCTTTCCAGGATGAGCCCGGCGGTCAACGCTCAAAGCAGGAACACAGTTATCTCACCTCTACACCGTCCAGAAGAGGTCGGAACTCAGGACAGATGAACGAACTTCCAGCGTAGGCAGCGTCAATATGCAACCATATTCCATCTGCGTTACCTGCCACAGAAAAGCAAAAAAATACATTAACTTAGCATTTCTTGTGCAAAACACTATAAACTATAGTAGGAAAGAGTCTTACTTACAAATAGGCCCGATTTCGGTGATGCGGTCGAACGCACATGATGGAGTCGTTCCCAATGTGGCACAAAACTGAGGAATTGAAAGAAGCATCTTAAAGTCTCAGTAGGCTACACCTGAATTATCAATATGTGTTTAGATTAGTGGTTTTCAGATTAAGCCTAGGAAAGGTTTGGGAATTGGTTCATTAGTTAGATGAGCTGCTTGTTGACTATCCATGATTGCTCGAATTAAATTAAACCCTAACCCTAGCCATATGTCATCATAACAGGAAAGGTTACCTCCCCTTTCTCATGCGTTGCCCACCCAATGCTGTGTGAGAGACCACTTTGCCCTGTAGAGACATCATGGCTTGCAAACAAGTGAGGGATAGCAGTTGCTTGGTGCTTAGGTGTACAAATGAGCGCAAATGTATTTTTTTAGTTTCTTCATGCGAGCCTCTAAAGAACCAGCGGGATAATTTTATTTTCTCTGGAAATGCGCGACACATTACATTTACATTTACGGCATTTGGCTGACGCTCTTATCCAGCAACGGGGCTATAGGCACTGATCTCAACTGCTTGGCTATCAAGGAAATGTCCTTAATCTCACAATAGACGAATACAACTGTCTTTTACCAGCTAGCTGACCCCTCCCTCACCCTCCACCTTGCTCCGCCTCTCATTGTGGGACTGACTAGCTCTAAGTGACTGTAATTCTGTTTCAGAGACTTCAGATGCAGTATTAGGGGACCGATCACTAAGACCTATATAAAAGCATAAAAAATCAGTATGTCATGGGACATGTGAAGTGTTTTCTTGTGTTGTCTTATATTACATTTTGTATGAGAATATGAAAGCATTATTGTGACAAATTTGGAAAAGGGATGCAATAAATAAATTACTACATTTTTAATTGTACTGTTTTAATAAAGCACTTCTGCTTATAAAATATATATATATATATAAATAATTTATTGTACCTACTACACAAAACTCCAAAACTACACAAAAAGTTGCAACAATTAAAATAGTGTGTGTGCAGTGTGTGTGCATGTATGACTCATCCCATCAGAAACTGAATCAGGAGTGAAGCTGCTGGAATACAGCACATAGAAAATCTGCTTCAGCTACAAATACTACTGCACTTACACTACAAGAATAGCAACCTGTGCATTTTACACACACACTGCCGCAAATTGTACAAACAGTGAACAGAGAAAAAGGGAAAAGTGGTCTGTCTCTTATTTTTCCCAGTGCATTATTGTAGTTCAGTGCATGGTCTTACATAGAAGGGGATGAGGCCTGCTGCCTTGTCCTCTTCAAGGATTTTTCTAACGGTTTCTCCCCGGACGGAAAACTTGCTGTCAGTGGAAATTTTTTTCATTTTCACACCTCCTATTAGACCTGCTCTCTCCACTGAGGAATGAGCCTGTTGAGAAAGAACAGTGTAGTTAGACCAGGAACAGCAGGTTCAGAGATTTAAACAGCAGTATATTTAATATCTATCAGTGACTCACTAAACCCATTATAGCAATGTGCCTAGTTCATTTTTTATTTACTTTTTAATTAATAGTCATTAGAACATCAATGTTTGAATAGCTACAGCTAAGGACTATTTTTTCACTTTTCCAAAATATTTGATGTTAACATTGTCCAGTTCTCAAAAACAGCCTGTTTTCAATTGTTTTTACAATGTCTTTGTAGTTGTTTTTTATGCTCTTCTGTATGACTAAACTTCTAATCTAACCTGAGAAACCCATAAGATCTCAATACTCGTTAATTTTTCAGCTTTTTTTAAGAAAAAATAATTCCTTGCATAGACCAGCCCAGTGTCCCATAATCAAGATATTCATGTTTTCCATTATGCTGGTAACATCTAGTGACCACAAAAAGCTAAATACACACCTATGAACACAAACACCTCACTGCTATATAATCCTGGTCACTTGAGCCTTTACCGAACCCTGACATTTCCAGCTTATTTGAAGATACTGACCACTTTTCACATTTCAGATGTGTTATGATCCTTAAAGTCTTCAGCTTGGCACTCAAAATGCTGAGATATTTATTTATTTTAAAGATTAACATTACTAACATCACTAAGAAATCAAATAAGACTTTTCGTCTGTCATGCAAACATATTGTACCGAAGGCTCTGCTGTAGTGCCTGCATTTGATTCATATTATTGAGTTTGTAATCCTACAGAAATAAAGGTTAGATTTCTCATTAATGTCAATTCTGATAGACATGCATTCATCAGCTTTGGTATCTGTATCAGCAGACACGTGCATAAAAAATACCAGATGTCAGTCCACAATTCTTTTCTCAGTGGTATGCATTATATGCTACAACGTATTATGTATTTTATGCAGTTACAGTATTTGACACAGTAATGCTGATATTTTAAAGCATAACTACTAAAGCAGATCTAGCAGTATTGAATCATTGTGACCCATCAGAATACGATAAGATAAAGGTTTATTAGTCACACAAAGGGAAAACTTTTATTGCTATATAACACAACAAGATATAATAAAAAGTACACTTTACAACTAATGCCTAAAAAATAAATATAGACAGTCATATGTGTGTGAATAGTAAGTAGCTTGAATTTTGTGTGACTATGCAGACTCTGACCTGGTCGGAGGAATAAGCCACTAATTTGGAGATGATGTCGGCTTCAGAGCGCTCAGGATCTTCAGCTTGTATCTGCCTCACCATCCTGGTCCGGGCGGCCAGGAGTGCCACCAGAGTTGCTTCACTAGCGGTTCCCTGTAATTGAATGCAAACATCATATGTGGTTTAACATTTTCAGCAACCACTAACCAGTGTGTTCATTTATGCATTCATCATCTTCTCCACGAAGGTAAAGAACTACTGAAAAAACACTGAATGACATCTGTTGCCCATTTGCTTGCGTTCCTGACTGATCACGTTTATTATTTTGTGATGCAGCTTTAAAGGAATAGTTGAGTAAAAAACGAATGTTCAAATTTTTCCACTCCAGAAATGGCCAAGTCATGTTTGGGGTCTAATTCGTGCTTTGTTAATGCAGAACTTAAGCTATGAGGCTGACACTGCTAAAAAACCATTAAGGGTCAATAGTCACCCAAATCTTCCATTAAATAACTCCCCAAAACGTCTCTCAACATGATCTAATTGCATCCAGCTCTTTATTGGGGCAAAGCAGACTTGCCTTTTTTAAGATGCAGTATGACTTGCTTAAAAACATGTAAATGAATAAAACTTCACCACTATAAGCAATGGTTTTAGACCAAAAACAGGGTTGGTATTCTCAAAGCAAGGCCATAAGGAATACTGACTGTGGATATCTAATGTGCCATGGCTGATCAACGTCATCTAGGAATGGGAGCAAATGGTGCAAATTTGATTTATTGTCAAACTGTTTCATTAATACATGAGCAACAGACAAATCTAACATTGTTCTCTTACAGCAAGTACATTTCTGGAAGTAAAGGTGGCAAAGATAATTATTCTGATGCCACTATTGGCACTCTAAAGGACCTTTCAATTGAACTATTTCTGTGAATGTGATGTGTGAAGGGAATAACTTACATGTAATGTAAAGGTTCTATACATAGTAATGTTTTTTTCCTAGAACAAAGCCAAGAAATATCTGGACTGTTTCAGAGATGAAAAGGACCACCAGCAACGTGGGCCTACAGAGCAAGGTTTCTGCTAAAGTGGCCAGTGGCTAATCTAAGGGATCTAAGGGATCTAAGGGATGAAATGTGTTTGTCAATGTATATTCATCATTGGACCCGGCTATCATGTTTCTCGTTTCTTGATATTGATCAGCACGGCCATTACAGATGCGCCTGCAAATCTAAACAGCTCATGGTTTCTGGTCATTCTCTTTCAGTAAGTGGTAAAGGGCTCCAATTCAAGCACCTTCGTCGTGTATTGAATAAGCTGGCTGGGTGGCAGGCCTTTTCTTTAATCTTTTTTCAAGCTAAAAATGCACACCCACAGCCTCATTAACACAGTGGAAGACAAGAGGAGGGCCGCCGTGTGATCCTGCGGAATAATTAGACACACATTTCAGGGAAAATGTGTAGAAATCGCAGAATCGATTTTTTAATCTATTTGAAATGTCAGACTGAAATGCTAATTTGCTGAAAGTGATGAACAATACAAACAAGTTTTTAGCCACAAACCAAAATAATGGCAAAGCAACAAAGCAATTCCTCAGTGCATCAAGGAATAATGTTTCAATTAGGGGTGGGCGATACGGCACAAATATCATATCGCTATATCAAATTTTACATTTAAATTTTATCATGGTATTTATATTCATTTGTAACTATAGATTTTTTTTTACTATTTTGCAAGTTACTGAACAGTACAACCAAATATACTACAGCAAACTCTTTAATGGTCTTTTATTGAAAGTCAAACATCTTGTATTAGTACAAGCCTAAAATGACCAAACTGGTGTTCTTCATATAAGGGCACAATATACAAACTACCACACATTCTAAAGTTGCCGATACAAGCTAAAAGCACCTCCTAAGCCGAGAATCTTTAAAGAACCTTTTTTCATTATTATTTTATAAGACTGAGCCTAGACTCATTCATTTAAATGAGAGAGACTGTGTGCTTTAATCATTATTCCTGCCTTTCTCTGTGCGTGTCTGCTTTGAGGCATTGTTTTCAGATCTCACAAGCAATCAACCCCTCATCAGGCAGGCCTAGAGGAAGTGGGTGCTGTTTGTTGCCATAGTGAGCATCTCTGAAAGGGTCAGAGACAAAACAGATGCTGGAGGAGGACACTAGTGCGGACGAACACGAATGTACACACACACACACACACACACACACACACACAGACTTAAAAAGGCCATGATGGCAGAGCAATGAAATGATCCATCACCAACGTCCTGCCCCACACGCCATGTCTCCTGTACTCAAAACAGTCATAGACGCGAGGAGCTAGACACTGACTGGATAAATGAAGGTAAATTGGCCTCATCTCATGCAGCCGTGACAACTTGTTTCGTCTTCAACCGACGTGGTAAAAGCCAATTTCCTACAGGCGGGCTATCTTAGTGAAGCACAAGGACAAATCAATGACCAACAAATGTGTTGTTTGTGAGACCGCATTTTGCTGGCACAGTACTTCAAATCGAATTGCCTGGAACCTTTCAGGTGTTACATCAAATAAGGTGGTGTTTCAAACGCAAACTAAACTGAAACTCAAATGCATTTTTGTCAAGGTGTGTGTTGAAAAACAAAAACAGTTAGAACATAATTGACATGCATTTATTTTAAGCTATCAAGGATAAAGAGCAACTGTCTGAAAACTAAGCTACTCTAAGTACCATATCTATAGTTTTACACTTTTTAGACTTTTTTTTTTACAAGTTATAGTCACACTATTGCATGTTAAAGCCATGCACATATACTTCAACTCGAATGGAGTATCTCACCTGTATAACACCTCCTCCTTTCCCCTCTGTGCCTGCTAGAAAGACCTCTGGCAGCTTCAGCATCTTCCCCAGCCAGTCTAACATCACTGTCTCCAGCTCTGTACAGGCCGGACTTGCAGCCTGGATGAAGGAATGATAGAAAAAAAAGTAAAGTTAATAAACAAAGAGAGTACAGACCGATACATCTTTCAAAAGAAAGAACGATGAGATAAGTAGATGATTTAATGGATAATGGATGAATGAAATACAGAGGAAGTATAATGGAATGCTGAGAAAGAAAAAAGAAAGGAAAAATAGAAGTTTATGGGTGGATTATGATGGATGGATAGATAGATGAAATGTGGGTTGATGGATGGATGGATGGATGGATGGATGGATGGATGGATGGATGGATGGATGGATGGTTACATAGATGAAATATGGATGGATGGATAGATGGATGGATGGATGGACGGATAGATGGATGGATGATGGGAGGATACATAGATGAAATATGGATGGATGGATAGATGATGACTGGTTACAAAGATGAAATATGGATGGATGGATGGAAAATAGAGTGTGAATAAAGCCTACCCAGGAGAAGCCAATACAGCCAATAGCTCCAGACAGCATGTCTGCCAGCAAGGCAGGGAAGGAGCTGGCAGTGGGAAAGTAAGCGAAGAAGTACGGACTGGCCCAGTGAGTGATCTACATAAAAAAATACAAATTTTATCCAACAACTTACAGTCACATCATTACACAGGTCGTAGTCACATCCTGGTCATTAGTTTTCACCTTTAATCTTGACCATTTAGAATCTCTGATGGTAAGGACTGTGAAAACATGACTTCATACCGTTTTCCCTGCATGCAGAGAAAACAGGAGCAGGCGGTGGGGGTCTGTCTCCCTGTTCCAAAATTTCCTGTTATGACTCATTCATAAACACCAATATATACTAATAACCACGTTTAAACATGTTCCAAAGGAAACAGTGACTTCTGTAAGATCTAATTAAGACTAAAAGGATTATGAAAAGTGTTTACTCTCAGAGTGCAGAAGTAAAGTATAGATTTTTTTCCTGACCCCATTGAAGGGTCTCTGTAAAGTTTACAGACTGACTTTTCAGGTAATTAAGTTTTCTTTCATTTCAAAAGGTTAGAATCATCTAAAAGTCTAAATAATTGACTAGTTCATATATATTTACATATATATTTATTTTGTTAAATACATAAAAATACATCTATGTGTGTATTTAAAAAAAATAGAATCATGGGTACATTTATCTTTTATGTAATATATAATATATATGAAGTGAAAAAAATGTATATACACACACACACACACAAACACACACACACCACACACACATATATATATGTGTGTGTGTGTATATATATTTTTTTCTGACAGCAACTACTTCACATTTATAACAGTTTAAGAACATTTTTGTCTTGCATACCAAAATAGTCAACATTTTGTGTAAATTGGTGGAGACCACCAACTGTGATTCATTGGCAAAACACTCAAAAGCTCAAAGCTGGTCATTGTTGACTCACCCCTGGCATGATGACCCTTTCAATGTCCTTCATCACATCCTCATACGTCTCTGGCTGTTCTGGAGCCTCCTCTGGGATGAGGGTTCTCAGGTAGCCTGGCCTCACATCGGGGTAGACCTGCCTCTTCTCAATGTTCTCCAGATAATCGGCCACAAAGTCCACCATCTCCTTCCCTCTCCTGCGAAACTCTACAGCGTCCATCCTAAAACCGGAAATGGTTGAAAGTGTGTGAAATCCATCTCCACTCCTCCAAAAGCACACGCGTCTCTTAATGACTTCAAACAGGAATAAAACCTGAACCATGGATCACGATGTCTACAACTCAAATGTTGTCATTTTATACATCCAAAATGACTGATAAACCTAAATGTGTCACCTGAGTAAGTATATACAGTGTTGATGATGGTATAAGGTGAACATAGAAAAGGCATTTTCTTTTGGGACTATTTCGACCTGAATGGACTTCACCAACAATGCTTTGAACTAATATTCATTTTGGGCCAAAAGGTGAGGCATCAGATATTTGGTTCCTGTTCCTCTAGAACAGACCACTTTACATCAAACCACTCTTAATCTTTACAGTTAAATTGTGCAGAAACATTCACTAAAGAACCATACCATTGTGCACTTGTACGGATAGAGCACGGATAAGCCGAGCGCTGTGTCTACAGGCAAACAATCCCAGCAACAATCGGTTTCGTACCACCTTAAATAGTTCCACCTTTTCCCCTCCCACCTATTTAATAAGGAGCTATCTTCAGTGTTGTGGATGATCTGTATCTACTGTCCGTGACAAGTCAACAGATGAAGAAGATGTAAGTACTTTCAAATAATGACTTTTGTGTTTCTGTCGCAGTTAAGTATGAACTAGCTTGTTCGTTTAGTTTCGTAAGTGAGGGAGGGGTGGGTCGTGGCCAGCAACAGCTTATTTGCATAAAAGTCAGAGCCATTTTGAAAGGGACTGAAACTGTGAAGAATAAAGCTGGTGAGATCTCTTTATGTGATTTTTAGGATTTTGTGCAAAGAACTTCATGAACGTGTTTTGTGTAGCCCATAGACACATTATAACTAAAGTGAGTTTTGCATAAAATGTTGTGGCTGATCATTGTATGTACAGATGACAAATTAAAAATGTAAGATAAACAAAACACAGCATTTAAAAAACCCCATAGAATTCTTTCAAGGTATTTCTTTAATAGGTGACCTAAAACGCCCCATGGAAGGGACCGTCATCACCCTGGAAAAGACCACTCTCTCAAGAAAGAAATCACAGGACAAAGGTAGTCAGTCAGAAATACTTGGTACTAGATCTGCAGAGACCTCCAAGTGCACACGAGTGTCTCAGAGGCAGTGGTCTTAATCAGACTGCACCTTTTCTTTCTCATACAGTAGAAATGCCTCCCTTGTAGCTCCACATTGTTGTGTACAGTTAAAGATTGTCATTCATCCTCTGTCCCTTCATCAGTGCTCAGCTTCCAAACATAGGACTTTGTAGTTGTGTCACTCAACCTAGCGGTGAAAATTACGTGTATAAAACACAAGAGCCAGCACAACACACACTATAATGCCACTATGATCGTTATAAGTATTACCATTACCAAATCATGCAGTGAGAATTCCTATTGCACAGTTTGAGGGAAGCACAGCACACAGGCTAATAATCTCCCAAGCCTTGCTGCTCCTGATTCTCTCGAGTAAACACTTTCTTCACTCTAATCCACATTAATACACCCTAATGCAGGTGAGCTGAGTGTATGAGTGTCTGGGTCATCAGCTCACCCTGAGGGCTGCAGGTCTATTTGATTACATGATTCCAAGTACTATTAAAGCCCTTAAGCCCCACCATTCAGAACTTTACACACACACACACACACACACATTTCACCCACATTGTATTCATACTAAACAGTCAAAATTAAAGCAGCAATCTGAGGCAACACTAATCCTGTTGTAGCGATTCACGGTCCCTTTTATGTGTGTGACGTCAGTTTGTGAGTGACTGTCACATGGAACAGGCAGGTGTGCAGCATAAAGCAAAATCAGAAATGCATGATTTGCACCCACCATTATTCAGTGCAACAGATTAAAGGAATATGCTGAACATGCACTTGATTAGAAACAGCCTTTCTTGACCACATTTTTGATCTGTTTCTCTCTACAGGGGCATTTTTGACCAGATTCTGTTTGATTCATTCTCAACGCAGCAGTGACACCGACACGGTAGCGGCACAGCAGTGTGTGGTTTTGGTAAAAGTGCCTCAGGTACAGTAGTGGTGGTGTTTTTACACATATTTGTGGTTAAGAATCATTCACCACCCAAGAAACTGATGAAAGGCTGGAAATGGCTAATGCAACAATCTGCAATAAGTTCAATGAATTTAAATAGGTACATTGTCAAAATTAATCTATGTACACACACAAACACACGCACACACACACAAACACACGCGCACACACACACACACACACACACACACACACACACACACACACACACACATATATATATATATATAGCTATAGGAAATAAATTAAGTAAATAAGAGAGAGAGAGACAGAGTCTCTGGCACACCAGCACAGAAAGAAAAAAAAAAGAACCTTTTCTGCCAAGCACTCATGCACACTCCAACTGAACCTTGCTCTTGCTCTGGTCATTCAACAAGTGATCTCTCTCTCTCTCTCTCTCTATCTGACTGGATGAGAGAAGGGGCAACGTACTTACAGTGTCAGTCAAAAAGCACTTTCCTCCACCTCCTCTTCACTGGTCGCAACAGGGTTTCTGTGTTGGGTTCCCAACACACACACACACACACACACACGCTGACACACTCACACACACGTCGAGCAGAGTGGAGTGGTGAAGAGGAGCCTGTCTTTATCTGCTGAGCGCACCTTTCAGGCAGCCAATCAGAGCATGGCTTTTAGCCAAAGCAGCGCACGCAGGCAAGGCAGGAAGGGCTGATTCACGAGTAGTTAATGAGATCCTACTCACTTTCCACACACACACACACACACACACACACACACACACACACACACACACACAGTAAGCTTTCCCAGTACATGTGAAGAAGCTTGTCAAAGTTCACTTACTTGCACCAACCTCCTTGCCTGTGGTCTCTATGAGCAGGTGGGAGAGACTGAAGAGGATGATATATGTAATATCTAATATCATGTAGAAGAGAATGATGAAGATTTCTGCCTCTGTTGTGGCCATAAGGGTTAATTTTTTTATTTCATTTGGAATAATCTGGCTATCATTAACTGCTCTTTCAGATTTAAAGAACAGTCATCTATTTCAAGATGTCTTTGGTAGAGTCAGATGATGCATTGTTTTAAAAGAACACCTGTATAAACAAGCCTTTGATCATTGATCATGTCATCTCAAATAGATAAGCCATTTGGGGTTGAAGGCCTTTTTTATTGATTAAATTTTTATGATCATAAAACCCCCATTGCTATGTGTAACCTAATCAAAGCATGGGAGAGTGTCTCAGAAAAGTGCTGAGGAAAGGAAGAGTTTCAAGACCCATCTCAGGACCTGATTGGCTGAGAGCTGATCAACACTCTCCTGGACCCATGAGGCTGCTTTATTCTTTAATAAAGTAGAAAAGCTGCCTTTCTCCAGTTGCATTTGATTTTTGAATTGATGTTTTAGACTTATTTTAGTTTTAGAATGTTTTTTATTCAAGTTTCAGCGTCAACACCTCTCAGACACCCTCAACATCACTGCTTTCATGGCAAGGGGCAGCATGCTTAACCTCTTTGTGGTCACTCAGTCAACGACTTCCTTTTTCAGAGCTGTGTGTTTGCAGAGCTCCAGACTTGACTGTACAGGTGTGCGGCAAACCTGGTCCAATGACATGTTTACAAAATCACCTGCATTATCTATAAAGATCTGAATAAAACAAGATTATGTAAACAAACTATACCACCCTAAAACATATTGAGTATAAGATACAAGATACAAGATACAAGATGATGTATCAGTACAATACAGCATGCGTGATTGATAAAGGGACTGATAAACTGTTCATTGTAAAACAGGCACGCAGAGGAATAGTAATAGTAACTAGAAAACAGAAAATTCCTGAAGAAATTTGAAATGGGCCTGCCGCCAAGAAACACCCTTCAGACGCCAGATCAACCATCTCCTACATAGCATTATTATAGTTTTAGCATTAGCATTGTGCTAGCATTAGCATTAACATAACATTAGCAGAGCGTTAGCATTACCATTGTGCTAGCGTTAGCATTCATATATAGCGTTAGCATTAACATAGTGTTAATATTCATATAGCGTTAGCATAGCATAGCGTTTACATTAACATTAGCATTCCATTAGCATTAGCATAATACAAGCATTAGTATACCATTAGCATAATGTTAGCATTAGCGTTAGCATTAATATAACCTTAGCATTAACATTAGCATTAACAACCGCATTTGTGTGTCGGGGACGTATGCCCGATGAGTCACAAGAAGTTTTGGACAAAGCGTGTAAGAGAAGGACAATCCGAAAGTTGAGCCCTATTCATTCTCTATGGCAGTGGTTCTCAACCTTTTGCAAGCTGGGCCCCACCAAAGCTGGTTCACCAGAGGTGGACAAAGTACTCACATTCAGTACTTAAGTGAAAGTACAGATACCACTGGTCAAATGTTACTCCAAT
>JBBPDC010000007.1:21842991-21855929 GCA_037974485.1 Hemigrammopetersius urotaenia | reverse complement strand
TGTATATATATATATATATATATATATATATATAATGTGTGTATATGGTAAAGTACATTGAACAGTACACTTACAGTGTGTATTACACAATGTACTACTACTATTAATTGGAATTGAAATTGAAATACAAGGGATCTTGATATAATTCCTTCATGCTGTCCCCTTTCAATCGCTGATCTGCTATAGTTAGCTCATGTGAGATTATCTATATGAGCTGTTAGTGAGGCACTTTGGGGATCTAAATAACCTCCAGTTTAATTAACTTGCTGCTAAACTCTACTACTTTGTTTTCTACTTCATCCTAATTAAAATGCAGTCTAGTGGTGTGTATTAAAGGGAGTGTTATCTAGAATTATCACACGTTATATGTGTGTGTGCAGATGCCAACAGTTAGCCAACAGTTTTTGCAGAGATAGTCCTAGACACAAGTGCCTGTTCCATATCTGTCTTTGTTCAGTATATTCTATAGTGCTTGCATGGTCTTCCAAACCATATAAAAGTTAAAC
This sequence comes from Hemigrammopetersius urotaenia, assembly GCA_037974485.1. Lineage (NCBI taxonomy): Eukaryota > Metazoa > Chordata > Actinopteri > Characiformes > Alestidae > Hemigrammopetersius > Hemigrammopetersius urotaenia. The sequence goes on along the minus strand of JBBPDC010000007.1, from coordinate 21,855,423 downwards.
ACTTCTCATATTTTACACCATAGTCTCTTTTTAGTACTGGTGGTTCCCAACCCTTGGATGTGTCATTGTTCTAAACTATAACACAGCTGAATAATATTGTTTGCGATCATCAGCCAAATGAGGTGTTGCAGAGTGAGGGAAACATGAAACATAACACCAACACAGCAGCACAGAGCCTCCTTCATTGGTCTACCAAAGCTGATATTAACATCAGGCTTTACGCTGTTTGCATGTACATCAGAACTGAACAGTTTTTTATAACCTTAATTGTCATTGTAGGGGCTGGACATCCACTTCTACAGTTTTAATGGATATACTGTAGACTGTATTTATAGAATATTTGTAATAATAATTAATAATAATAATAATAATAATAATAATAATAATACATTTTATTTGTGGGCACCTTTCTAATACCCAAGGTCACCTTACAGAGCATAGACAATAAAAAACAATATTTAAAAATAATTAAATAATTAAATCACATGAAAAATAAAATTAAGCAGCGATTGAGGTGTGTACTAAAGTGAGTAAGCCTGTCTGAAAAGATGGGTTTTGAGATTACTCTTGAACAAGGGAAGTGAGTCTAAGTTCCTAACTGAGGGTGGGAGTGAGTTCCAGAACCGGGGAGCAGAGCGACTAAAAGCACGGTTTCCCATAGTGACAAGGCGAGCAGAGGGCATGATAAGATGAGGTAAATACTGTTATATTGCATATTTTTTTATTGGTTATGCTTCTATTTTCTTTTTTTTTTCGTACTGCCTGCTGTACAAAATTCCCACTCATGGGACTAATAAGGAGCTATTTTATAATATGAGATTCTTATAACAGGAGCAGGTGTTGACCAGAATGCAGGCCAACCATATATCTTGAGCCTCTGGTCACCCTTTAAAACTCCAACAAAAACTCTGCCATTTTTCCTGTATGGCTGGTCTGTGGTCAGTTCACTCACTTACTAATGTTTTGAGATTAGCCTATCTCATGTAAAGTATTTGTACATTAAACTGATACAACCTTTCATTCATACATTAGTCAAAACAGTATTCCACAGCTCACACTGGGTGAAACAGCACGTCTGAGTCCTCTGAGCACACAGAGAGGACAGATGAAACACAGTAATGTCAGGGATAATGCTGGGCTCTACTTTTAGCACCCCACCAGATCGGCAAAATGTCAAAAGAGCACATCATCGTGGCACAAGCATGACCAGCATTCATGACTCAGCCTAGGTGATGTAGAATTCTGTTGAACACGTTAGCCATTTTTCAATGATAAAACCTCTCTTTCCGAGCAAAGCTGACCTTCAGAAGAACCGTCAGTGACATAGAGCTCTAAAAACTGAAAACATGATGCAACCAAGACTGCAACACTCATGCTCCACACGGGCCAAGCTTTGGTTTCTGCGTGTGCCCTGCATACCGATAAACAAGCACACAGAGAGCTCAGCCTTGAACTATACACCAAAAAGGTCACAGGAAAATTTATGAGTTAAGAACTGGCTGATGGTGCTCAATTTAAAATAGAGGATTTTTGCACTTTCATTGGAAATATTGGGAAATATTGCGAGACATGAACTGTCTAGTGTTACTTCAGCACTTTTTTCTCATCACACTGGACCTCTCTGCTCACTGCTTTTGACTCTATTATGAAAATGAATTTGAAAACAGGAACTATATCGCATGGTAACATGCTTTTAATTTATTTACTTTATTTGCAATTGCTACATATTTTATTTTTATGCTACGCAAAACCAAAAGCTATCTATTTTGTTCAGTTTGATTTTTACTGCTATCTCTCCAAACCTTACTTCTGTACAACCTTCGGATCTTTTTATAAAATCGGATATTTTTATTGTTATTTACTGGTTAAACATAATGTTGCAACCAGATTCATTTGCCTTTGGTTTCGCCACAATGCAACCCATCATGCATGGACTGATGCTGCAGATCTCTACATTAAAATCACATTCATACAGCGAAGTAAAGCGGATGTTTATCATTAAAGATCTAAAAAAAAACTTTCATTAAAGGTTAATGAAATTACATATTCATGTGTTGCCATAACTAAGTGGTCTAGTGCTTAATTGGAGTACAGTTTAAAATGCTGAACATATTGAATTTATGTAAGAACAGCCTGAACAGCTTCATTACCTGTGTGGTTGTATACGACATCAGTGATGCAAAGCATGTTCCACTCTATCCTAATTTTCTCAGTGAGCTTCCCAACGTCTGTCCATGTGTAGTTCTTTCCCGGAGGAGAAAATTCTGGGTTCAGCTCTAGCTGGTCGGCAATAGAGTAGCAGGAACGGGACTGACCCAGCTTCTGCAATGGCGTCAAGTGGATCATATTGTAACCTGAGTGAAAAGACCAAACCAGGATGTTCTGAAACAATGGACCACATCACTCTAAAATGTTTGGCCTGAACAAGATTTTTTCGTCTCTTGCTTATTTGAACATTTCATGAGCTGAATGAATGAACAGTTAGCATTTAACTGTAAAAAAAAATGAGGAATAGCACAATTTTCCAGAAATGGATGCAGATTCCAAGTAGTTCTTTCATTTTTCCTTACTTGCTTTAGCTTTATTGCTAACTGGTGTTGCTGATACCAAAAGAGGACTGATGCCAATAATACTTTAGTACCAGTATCATCCCACTAGTCACACACAAACTGGTTCTTTTATAAGCACCATCATTGGTCCAGACCCTCACCAGTTTCCTTGGCCACTCTAAATCGATCTAGCCATTCATCCAGTGGACCCAAGCACTTGGAGAGATAGGTCTGCAAGGTGATGCTGTCCAGAGGCAGTATCTTCCTCTCATGGCCCACACGTAGTACAGGATCCACCACAATGTAGCCACCACCTGTGTTCTCCTCATCCCTGAATGAAAGGCAGTGGCAAACAAACATATTTTATACATCACTATGAAGCACGGGGCAGTTTCAAGCATCATAAGACAAAAGATGCCTCCGCAAGGCTCCTCCACTCACCCACAGCCAAAGTAATACTGATAAGAGCCTGAGATCTCGAGGTCCAGTTTGCAGTACTTGTCCGAGTCATCCTCCCTGCCGGTGGGGTTGATCCACTCGAGCAGGCGGAACTCTTGGCTGTTGAACTTTTTGCCTTTTACTGGGTAGTTGGTGTGGACATGAACATGCTTTCCCTGCAGGGTTGGCCCCAGGCGGAACTGGAGCTCAAAGCCTTACACAAGTCAAAAACACCATGTAAAGTAAAGTTCCTTATAGTCACATGTGAGAACAATGCGAAATTTTTCTCTGGATTTAACGCATTCACCAAGTAAAGCAGTCGGCAACACCCAGGGAGCATGCACAAAGGGACCTCAGTGGTGCCACTGCCAGTGACGGAATTTGAACCCACGACCTTCTGATCACAGAGGAAACTTCCTAAACACCAGCAAACTTGGGGCCATATTACAGAAACTTCCTAACTTGAAAATCCTATCTTAACTGTGTAGTAACCATGGTAACAGCAGTTCAGGGTCCTATTTAAGAAAATAGCTATTACAGAACAGAACAAGTCCATTTTCCTATCCTAACTTCAATTAAGAAAAGTGTATTACAGAAGCATCCTAACCTCAAAAAACTTAAATAAACTGCCCTTTTGGAGAATCCTTCCGCTGTCCTAACTCTCGGCAGCTAGACTACAGGCGCGTGATAATGCCGTTAGCCGATCAACTCTGCGAGCGAGAGAGAGAGAGAGTGAGAGAGTTTTTGTTCATATTGGCCAGTTCGTCTGTCCTAAAGTTCAGAGCAGGACGTTGTTTAATATCCATAGTGTAGACACAGTAATGAAGATACTCTGACGATACAGTGTTAAGGACTGTGGCCTTGTAAAGTTACTGTGACAGCAGGTAACAGTTACTTCGCGAGATCACATGTTGCCGTAGTTGCTAGGTAACACAGACATAAAAGTCGATCATCGATGTTAGATTGCTTATTTAGGATTCCTAACTCGAGATAAGATAGGATTCCTACATCCAGTTAGGGTTTGCTTCTGTAACACCAAATAAAATTAAAAAATCCTTAAATAGTCCTATCTTAACTTTATGCTGTAATAAGTTTCTGTAATATGGCCCCAGAAATCTAATCTAATTAATACTTTCAACTGAAAGTTCCTGTATAGTAGCCCACACCTTATTAGTATTAGAATAGTAACTGAAAAAAATAAAATTAGGTCTTATGGTTAATAATGGAGAAATATGCACTCATTTTGAAGAGCTGGGGCCGTATCTCAGAAACTTCCTATCTTAAGTATATATATAGGACAATTTAAGGATTTTTTTTTTTCAATTTGGTATTACAGAAGCAAATCCTAACTTATCTCGAGTTAGGAATCCTAAATAAGATCTAACATCGATGATCCACTTTTATGTCTGTGTTACCTAGCAACTAACGCAACATGTCATCTAGCGAAGTAACTGTTGCCTGCTGCCACTGTAACTTTACGAGACTCCAGTCCGTAACATCAGAGTATCTTCATTACTGTCTTCAAAATGTGGATATTAAACAACGTCGTGCTCTGAACTTGAAGTCAGACGAACTGGCCAATGTGAACAAAAGTATTGGCACAGAGCTGTCATAGAAAACTATGTTGACAAAAGAATAGGGACGCTTTGAAAATAACCTTTAGCGAAAAAACGAAGCGCAGTTAAATGACGACGAAGACAGGAAAAACGAAGACAGGAAAATTGACGGTTGTTCTGTAATGGCTTTTTTTCCTAAATAAGATCCTAATCTGCCATTACCATGGTTACTACACGGTCAAGTTAGGACGTTTCTGTAATACGGCCCCTGAACTGCAACAAATCTTACAGTTCATCACTCTTATCACTGCATTACTTACATACAATTTGTCAACCCCTGTGCCACGGCCCCCTGGAGGAGATGACACTCTGATTCACTGGACTTCTAAAGTCACAGTCACATGGAAAGCAGCTGTGAGTAATTAGGACTGCCTATTTCAGTTGTACTGAGTCCACAGGCCGTTACAATGCTCTCTTGTGTGCACATCAAATGTCTAAGTGTTGCTTCTTGTATTCTGTGTTGTTTTTTGGCCTATTCTTAACTATGATTCTTGTCTCAGCCTTTGATGTGCATATATACCTGTCTTGGACTGTTTTCGGCTATGTGTGTTTGGCTATGGAACTGGAACTGTTATTGAATTGTCTCCTTTTTATGTGCGCCCATCTCCAACAACCCTCTCTCTTCACACAGTTGTAAAGAAAAATGTCAGGCACAACTGGTCAAATGACATGTCTGGCTGATTGTCTAAGTGAAAATAAGTACATACTCTCTGGAGAGAACACACTTCTGCTTATTTTTAATGAACAACTCAAACGTTTGCATACACCCATATCAAATATAAATAATAGTTACTGAATAGTTATGGGTTAACACGTCCTACATTTAATAACTGAAAAGTAAGAATAGACTTAAAAGAGATGACATGATCAGATAATTAATTGGTCTGCAGTCTTTGAAACGGGGCGTAGAATGCGAAAGGAAAAAAACGGAACGGATATTTCAGGATATGCTTAGGTGACGCAAAATATGTGATACATAAATCACCTTGCATAAATCAGGCTTGTGTTTCAGTAAGGCTCAGATGTAAGCAAAACCTAGTGTAAGTGCCTAGTGTAAGCAAAACCCCAGGCCAGCAGCTCTATCTGCGGCAAATCAAGCAGCCCAGGCAACTAACAACATTTCCTAATGACCTCCTCATAGTCCCACTAGCATGGAAACCCACCGCTGTGGTTGGACATACCTTGTTCCAGGCGAAACAGAGTCCTGTCCAGTCTCTCCATGTCATTCAGATGGAGCACCCTGGTCTGTGTGCTGCGGAACATACTGGCTTTCTTTTTTTAGGCTGCCCTTTACGCGCGGGAAATGTTGCCTCTGGACCCCAGGACTTACCACCTTGAACAGAAGGACCGGCCATATGACACACAAACAATCCACAATGTGCAAGCATGATCGTTGTCAGTATAGAGAGCCGTACACAGGTTCACTGAACCTGATTGTTCCAGCCCTGGCCCTCAATTATGCACTTCAACAGGCATCACTAAAGTGAAGCCAACAGAACAGGACTCAGGTTAGAAACAGATACAACAGCAGTCTGTCACTGAAGGAACAATAACATGCAGTTCTATACTGTAATGCAGCTTTAATATTCATGGAGCATACATGTATGAGCTGTTCATGCAGAAGAAAAAACTAAGAGCTGTCATGCAAAGCTAGCATGCACTTTTTTTCCCCACAAAGCTGAGTTTACCTCATCCATCAAGACTGAAATCCTCTTAAAAAGTCACCTACTTGCAACATCCAGCCGACTCTCATCACCAGAGACTCGCAGTTTTCTCAGCGGGGCAGCCTTCTCCCGCCACTAATAAGGTCTGGCATCTAGGGTGACATGCTTTGCTTGACCCTAAATTTAGCAGGCCACCTTTCAGGTCGTAAACAATGGGTTTACCCTAATAATTTATGCACAGTTTGCGTGCATGGGAAGCTTTGGCTATATGGAGCGTGTAAGTCACGCCATTTCATATAGGTTGCCTTCCACATAGGGCATTTCGGAGGGAACATGCTCATGGTAGTGGTTTTAGAGTGACAGACATCATAAAACACTGTCAGAACCAAACAACATGCAGGCGTATATCTTCTTTACAATATCCTGAGGCTTATTCAGTATGTACTCAGCAAGTGAACAGTCAGTTCTTAAAGGTTCTGAGCCTAGATGACTGAGTCAGAATATCTCCAGTGTGTTCCAGGTATGCAGTGTTAGGTACCAACAAAAAGTGGTCTGAGTGCCCATGCTGACCCCTGTACACCAATAAAGGACCTGCACAAGAGCAACAGAATGGGACCACGGAGAAATGAAAGAACCTTGCCTGGTCTGATGAATCATTTTCTGTTTTATCACATTGATGATCCAGTGTATGTGTATCACTTACCCGGGGAAGAGATGGCACCAAGATGCACTTTGGGATAAAAGTGAGTTGGTCCTACATTCATGTGGAAGTTACTTTGACAAACATTGTGGCAGACCAAGTACATCTCTTCATGGCAATGGCCTTTCAGCAGAACACTCCCTCCCACACAGCACAAATTGTTCAGGAATGGTTTGAGGCACATAACAAGGAATTCTCCTTATATAGATCAGATCGAACAAGAGTAGGCCCGCATATAGCGAGAAACTGCATTGTGTTTTGGTTAAAAAAAAAAAAAAACACCTAAAATTGCCCATTTTTATAGCATAAACCCTAAATATGCCCCCAAATATGCTCCCAGAACACTTTAATTTTGTGCATTACCTTTAAAGAAAATGTAAAGGTAAATAAATAATCAGAAAAACTTTATGGCTTTAAAAACCATTAGCATTAACTGTTACCATTAGTACCGTGCAGCGAGCGAAAACAAACACTCGTATACAAAAGAAACGTCGAAATAGCTCTCAACCAACATGTTTAGACAGGGCACAGCTTACCAATACTAAATAAACTGAGATAACTGTTGAAAAATGAGGGAGTTATAACACTAAAATATAAGGACAAGACACGGAGCAGTCATTCTACATGCTGCAGCAGGCTTCTTCTTCTTCTTTTTATGGTGGTCAACAGCTTTTCAGTGCATTACCGCTGGACTGGTGGCAGTAATACAGTTCGGTTCTCAGAAAAATCTGCATATGTTGGTTCACGTAAAACTAAAGGGTTACTGTACATCCATTTCCAGTCCTGGTGCTGGAGTACCTCTGTGCTGAAGATTTTGTTCTATTTCTTGCTCAGAATGACACTAAAGCGAACAGATTAATAAACTAGATTAATGCAGAGGAACATTTGTAAAGAGTGTGGCATAGGCAGTATTACATCAGAATGGAATGCACTAATCCACACCTTTCCTATCTCCCACTTCAGCAGAGCACGTCTCCAAAGCAGATGTTCACAATCAGAATGGATCTACCATAAAAATACTGCATGTAAAATGTGCTCAAACTTTAGTTACACACGACATTTGTCAGAATTAGATTAGACATTTAAAAAAAAAAGCAAGCACAGGCAGAGATGGATTCATTTTGGCCTGGAGTGAGTGCACTTACAGCTGAAGGTCAGCAGGGCGATAGTTGTGAAGTGTGATCAAATTGACTCAGTGCTGCCCCCTTACGTATTCATGTGGGAAGTGCAATTTTTACAATTCACCAAAACCAATTTCTTTAAATGCATTTTTTATCGTATCATTTTCAAACTAGAGTTCTCTTCAGTCCATACACTTAAGCTGCTCACATCCCTCTTTTCCCATCCCTCTATCCATCCATTTTCATATTGATCACACGCTTCTCTCCCTGTTCCTCTAAACCCCAAACATCCAGAGCTTTTCAAGACCCAGTTACCAAACACATGAGCTGTTTATTAATTCCTGATGCAGGATGTTATTCTCAAATCCTGGGAGAGGAGGCGGCTCAGGCTTTCGCTAAGCCACACTTTCTTCCACAGGAAATGCTGAATAAGAAGATTGGCCATTCATTTGGTTCTCCTACCTCAGCAGTTCCCGGTCTTGGTCAGTGAACACCCTTTGCTCAGCACATTTTTGTAGTTTCTTGAGCTTAACATATAACCAACCCAGCAGAAGAGCCAGAAAACTGAAACGTCCCTGGCCAAGTTTGAGGACATTTTATAGCATTCATGAGTAGATATACAACATTTTCCTGTACACATGTATCTTTAGGCCTATGAAGTTCACATCACTGGGTGAATAACCATGTAAAATCAGAAAAATAAACAGATTAGGGTTAGGGAGTCTCAGTAAAGGAAAGATCACATAATCTGTTGAAGAGTAGCCTGATTCTGCAGACTTTGTGGACAAACCATAAATATTTCCATTTGGCAAGAATATGTGTGAAACCTCTGCATTATGGGGTCCACACATCTTGCCACATGAATTTATGCAACAAAATAAGCTCCATTGTTTATGTTGTTGAATACAATTTTGTGGTCAGATCTGTCGGCCGCATAATGGAGTTTCATACACATATTCTTGCCAAAAATCCATGATGGTTGAATTCTATATAAAGAGAAGAAAGAAAAGAGACATTTTACATGAGTTTACATAAATGATGTAACCACATCAGTTACACTGGTCATGCCTTTTGGTAGACCAACAAATGAACCTCAAATGTTTAATTTTTGTGAATAATGAATACCAACGATGTCAATATTTTTGTCACATTAAAAATTGTGTTGGTTTTATATAGATGTTAGCAAGGTTTTTTAAAAAAACACTGCATTAGAGAGCATGTGAAAATACACCGAAATACCAGAATCAGTAGCCAGAAGAAAATATTAGAAATATTAGAAATATTCTAGTTTCCTCCTAAACTATGTTTGCAGACAAAAGTCCAGTATTGCTTTTCAAAATGTCTTATTTACAAAAAACTGTCTCAAACTGCTTTGACTGTCTGGAGTGAATTTTACGTTAAATTTAAAAAAAGAAATAAAACAAATAAATACAAACACCAGAGCAGAATGTGGTTTTCTGACGAATCAGGGCAGTTCTTGGCTTAGTGGTTAGGGATTTGGCCCTGTGATCAGAAAATCATGGGTTCAAATCCCAGGACTGTCAGTGTCACCACTGAGGTACTCTTGAGCAAGACACTGTCCCCACACACAGAGAAGAATTTCACATTGTTCACACTGTGCTGTGTTCACATATGGCAAAAATGGTCACTTTACACTATCTACATCCATCAAAGAGATGCTGGGCCATGCTTGTAGGAGATATGTTATTTTTATTTATTTGTCTCTATTTTACTTTACCTTTGTACATTTGAAAATCTATAGGACCCCCATATAGTAAGAGATACATCTTGTGGGGCATCTTCAAAAGAACCAGAACGAGGAAAGAAAAAAAAAACGTACAGCAGAAGACAATACTGATCTCTTAATTTATACACGTTTCTTCATTATCAGAATAAACTTCACTTTACAATTTTATCTTTCATTACAACAAGTTCAATGTTTACTCATATACTAAAATTAGTATTCTTCATGTTCTAAATGATAAGTGGAGCTCCTGCTCAGCAGTGAAATGTTTTCTTTGGACATCTGAAAGTGTAAGTAAGAATTCCAAAAGAAAAGAACTTTATACATATTTTTTTTTCTTTTTTTTTTAAAGGTCAGCATTTACTGTTATGAATTGACAGTAGTGTGTGATCGGTGCTACTTGCACTCTTGCCGCAGAGTTTAAAGATGAATGAGAAAAAGATGGCAGACCCGAATTTCTAAGAGGCAAGAAAAAAGTAATCTGTACACGACTTTTAAAGTGGAAAAAAGAAAAACACCCCTCCTAAAGCTTTAAATGGACTGTTCGTCAAATCCTTAAGCACAGGACTGGACCATTTTACTTCATCAAGGAGGGGGACAGGTTGCACTGTAGCGTGAAAAAGAACGAGAGAAAGGTGATGGAAGTCAGTGTGTCAGTCAGTGTGATCGGAGCCACAGCACCTCAATGGAGTTTCGGGCAACATCATCAGGCCTCTCGTAATAACCTAGTATCAGCTCTGCCTGTCCGTCTAATTACATTCACTCTGGTACAATGATATGAAAGGCCAAAAACTTATCATAGATCAGGCCTCTCAGTCGCTGGCCACACGCATCCCCAAAACTCCAAGCCTGCTCCACCTCTGCCAGAGAGATTGACACGTACACACACACATGCACAAGAACAGCATGAGAGAGGGTGGAAGATGAAATGAAAGTAAATCTTTCCCTATAAAAATACCTACTGTGAGAAACTGTGAAAGATAGAATGGAAAACAGATCATTATTTACATTCCAAGAGAGGGAAGCATGTGTGCGCACGTTTTTAGTAGTCAGGTTGAGCTTCGCTCCATTCTCTAACAGAGGCTGTAGAGAGAGAAAGACAGTCCTTCAAAGTTATCTCTCTCTCTCTCTCCATCAGTTTCTTATTCCATTAAAGATTAATAACAGCAAATGGCTCTTCTCGTTTCAGCAGAATGTCACAAAGTGTCCATGCAACTGTTTAAAGTTCCTTCATAATTGCTTGTCAGAGTGCAATTGTTTCCTTCAGTCTCTGAAGTTTTTAGCTTGTCTTATAAGATATACATATATCCACCCTTTCTCATTTTTTAAATTCAAACTAAAGCAATGAGATTTTTTCTGTACAGGATATGATACAGTCTCTCACTTGGATCCAGGTCACAAGAGACAGTCCACCGCATCCGGCTTATCTCACTCAGCAGGAAAAGTGTGCATGGGCTCAGAACTGCACTTCCAACGGAGCATCACCACCTCCCTGTCAGCATATGTAAACCGCTCTCTCACTGGTGAGACAAGCAGCTGTTTTCTCAGGCAGAGGTCGTAGGTTGCTCGTGGAGCACGGCCTGGTTTAAGCCCTAGCATTCTGCTTCATTGTAATAAATAAATGAGATGAAACAAAACTTAAATCTACTAAACATGAATACATGACATTCTTTAAGCTGCTTGTCAACAATGTCAGCAAACAACAGTGGTCATTAAGTGATGACATCAACAACATGTGAAGATGCAAACAGATAGAGAGACACGCGCACACACACGCACACACTCACACTGAAACACAGTCACTCACCCTCAGGCCACGCAGTGTCCCTCACATGGGTGTACTCACAGAGCTATATTGGGGTTCAACTCAGCATAAAACTGATACAGCAAATTATCAACTATATATACATACACACATACATACACCCACATTTGTGTATGTGTATATATATATGTGTATGTGTGTAATTATACACTCAGTAACATGAGTATGTGTTATGAATGCGTGTGCACAGCCTACAACTTTAGACGAGGACTTGTCACACATGTACACACTCAATCCCATTCAGACACGCACACAGAGGGATTGGGCCCCTCAATCCCACAACACAGGGAAGTCACAGGAACCAACAGTCATGCAAATCATGTGTGTGTACACAACCATGAACACGTACACACACAAACATAACTCTTCCTCCACAGCACAACATTTGATCCCTTGGAGCCTCATTAATGGTGCCAAAACAAAAGCAATGAATGTTGTGTAATAGCACAGAGCAGAAAAGCAGCTATGAAGCAGAAACAGAAATCCACTTTGCTGATAAGGTGAGTGTTGGGTCCAGCTTGACTGCTAGATCCAGTTCAGCGTCCACCCATAACAGCCTGTCCCGGGGTGGCTGTTGTCGTGGTGATTACTTGACCTCTAGAATAGAAGGGTTGGACTCCATGATGGCCACAATGATGCGGTCGATGTAATCCTGCAGGCGATAGTTAATTTCCTCCTGCTTCTGGATGGCCTCCATTAGCTGCCACACACACACACACACACACACACACACACACACACACACACACACACACACACACACACACACACACAC
>JBBPDC010000007.1:21810572-21825011 GCA_037974485.1 Hemigrammopetersius urotaenia | reverse complement strand
CAGGGGGCAGCTACGAACACAGCGCCCGGGGAGCAGTGTGTGGGGACGGTACCTTGCTCAGGGTACCTCAGCGGTGCTTAGCGGTCTTGGGAATCGAACCCGGACTTTCTGGTTGCAGGGCAAATGCCCTAACCACTAGGCTACCAGCTGAAGTCCATAAGTCCACTAGGAGTATGCTGTACTGTTTATATTAAACAGAGTCACAATCATACACTCACCCCCCACTTTATTAGGAAGTCTCGAAGGCCTCTGTGGATGCTAAGACAGTGTAAAGTCTCCAACTGTACACCATTAAGGTAAAGTTACGAGGTGGGCGTTACTAATAAACTGGTTGATGAGTGTAGTTTGGTAAATGGATCAGTGTGGATGAATGTAGATGGATGTGACTGTGACCAGTGCCGGTAGTGAGACTAAACTGTGCCTGTACCACTAGGACTTCTTGACTTCAAAGTGTGTCAAAAAAGGCACTCCATTACCAATATTTGCATTTTTATCTTGTCATATGTTAACTGGCTTCACCCTGGACAGCACACAAACCATATGTAAAACACCTCTGGTTTCGTTTTTATATAATTTGATATGAACAAACTGATAGAGCTCCTGTCACAGCCTTACATGGACCATCTCCTCTCTAACTCTTCCCTCACGCTTCCTGGAAAAAGAACTTCCAGGCCAGGATTTGCATGTGTTAGACAAATGTCACCAGTTAAACATTACAGGACACTACAGGGAACCCATGGAAATAATAAGCAATTGGCTGCCTAAAACGTTATTATATTTCAGTTATGCAAATCATTTATACCAGCTACCTAAATGTTTACACTATATGATGTGATGGTTTGCAAATCAACCCAATATGTAATTGAATCAAATTGCTATAAAGTTGCAAATGGGACGATCCATCAGTTGTGTAATGCTAAAAAAGAAAAGTAGGTTAAGTATGATTGGCTATAAAAAGTCTCTTTCAACATGGGAAACTGTGAGCAACTAGTCCAACAATTATAGAATAACATTCTCCAATGAAAAATTGCAGATATTTTACCCAAAGTACATAATACTGTAAAAAGATTCAGAGATACGAGAGAAATCTCTGTTCCCAATTGAGAGGACCGAAAGCCAAAATTGGACAACCATGATCTTCAGGCCCCCATATAGTACTGCATACAGACTGTTTTCAGAATCACGGCATGGCTTCTACGAATTCCACTTTAAATTCTACAATGCAAAGAAGAGGCTATCAATAAACAATTACTATAATTTACTTAAGTAAACAACAAACTCCTCTGGACCTGAGCTTATTTAAGATGGACTGAATTGAGGTGAAAAACTATGCTAAGGCCTGCTAAGGGAAATCACAGACATTCGATATTCCAGGCAGAGAAAATGGACCATCCATTTACGTTAACTGCATTTATGATGGTATTGGGTTGCACATCTGAGAGGGAACCAGTAATGCTGTAAGATGTTAATGCTGTTAACGCTGAGTGCTAAACTAGCCTGCCTGCAGTCCAGACCCATCACCCACTAAAAACATTTGATGCATCACAAGACAAAAACATTACAAAGGGAACCCTGAAATGTCGGGTGGCTAAAATCCCATATCAAGTAAGAATGAGAGAACAGTTCACTTTCGAAACTAAGTGTTGTAAAAAGAAGATGCAACACAGTGGTAAATATGGTCCGTATTTTTTTAAACACGTTGCTGACAACACATTAAAAAGAAATATATAATTTTTCCAAAACCTATTTCATTATTTGACATGTTTGTCCTACATTCAATTAAATATAGGATATACAGTAATCCCCCGCTTTTTGTGGGGGTTACATTTACATTTAAGGCATTTAGCTGACGCTAAATACGTACGTACTAAGAGCATCAGTGTATAGTAAAAGAGGTGTGTTTTGGTAAAGAAAAATGCCTAAAATGCCTATTTTTATAGTGTAAACCCTAAATATGCCCCCAAATATGCTCCCAGAACACTTTAATTTCAAAAAATGTAAAGATAAACCTGTATTCGCCTCTTTTAATTTAAATCCCCCGCCGAGATATGTAACACGGAAGGTCATTGGAACACCACGACAAGGTGAACGGTTTTCGGGGAATAAGCCATGATCTATTCGGGCTAAAAATACAAATGAGGGCTTGTTGGAAAGGTCTCCTGAAGATCAATCGAACCGTGGAGTTTGAAGTGTCTGAGTACTTGCATCGCGGAGACAAAAAAAATTATTTTTGCATGTGATTCATAAATAAAGAAGCTGTTGGCTATCCAGGCTGAGCATCCTGTTTTCTGGGACTATTATTATGTAAGAGCTGCATGTGTGAATAACATAAAGTCCAGTAAAAATATATTTACAATAATGGGGTTTTAGTCAAACTTTTAGTTAAACTTATATTTTCCAATAACTGGCAATCACATATAGTCTTACATGCTCGTGCTTAAAAATACATTTAAGGTCTTATAATGTGCAGAGGTCATGAGCACACAACACTAGTCAAAGAGCAGCTCAGGGTTAAAGAGAAAACTAGGTAATGTTTAATGTGTTACACAGATTGTGTTCTTTATACCTGAGAGGTGTTAATGATAAATCTTATCACACTACAGTCACACAGTGTTTATAACCTGACCGCTGCAAGACCTCAGCATCAGCTCAATCATGGCTGCATGCACGTGCGCACACACACACACACACACACACACACACACACACACATATATCCTCTCATAAATAGGCATTTTGAGAATACATTTTCATGATCATGAAAATCATGATCCAATACATGTATAAAAGTATCTATGTAGCTCCAGCAATGTAGCCCCTTCCAGAACCACTGAGCTGAGCTAGCGTAGGGGTCAGCAACATGAAAAAAAGTTACAAGACATTTTCCCAGTACAAGATATGCATATGTAATGCCACATTTAAAAACTGCTATTAAAAATGATAAATACTGCAGCAATCCACTTAAAGGCCGAATTATTATCTCTTTGTAGTAATAATTACAGCAGGTCACTGTTGACATCCGTGAGACGCTCTTAAAAGCGAATTGTGATGTGATGTAACTTATCCTGCTAACAATATGTCATCGTTCTCAATGATGCACAACTAATCATCCAACATCAGGGTCTGACCTGTTCATGACACTGTTCCAACATATTCAGCAGGGACAAATTCCCTTCTAGTAAGCTTCCTTTCAGAAAAAAGTTTAATATGTATTTACATTTATGGCATTCAGCAGACATTATTATCCAAAGCGGCTTCCATTCTCTAACCATAGGGGACAGTCTCCCTGGAGCAACTTGGGGATACGGGTCTTTTTTCTGGGGCAGCTGGTAGCCTAGTGGTTAGGGAATTCGCCCTGTGACCAGAAAGTCCGGGTTCGATTCCCAAGACCGCTAGGCACCTCTGAGGTACCCTGAGCAAGGTACCGTCCCCACACACTGCTCCCCGGGCGCTGTGTTCCTGGCTGCCCCCTGCTTCACTTGGTGAATGGGTTAAATGCAAAGGTTGAATTTCGTGCTGTTCACACTGTGTGCAGTGGTGTGTGCACATATGACAAATGGTCACTTCACTTGCTCAGGAACCCTGTGGTGGCATGCTAAAGGTACTCGAACTCATGACCTCTTGGTCTAGAGGCAAGTATCCTACCCACTAGGCCACGCCCACCCTGTTTTGGAAACTCCGGATTTTCATTTACTTTGAAATTTTCACTTATTTTTATTTTCTGATTCCTCATTATACATGTTCAATTAACAATAAACAATAAAAGTATTTTTGGGCACAATATTTTACAGTGAAATGGTATCATATGACATTTACATTAAATTTAACGAGGTTAGTAAGTTGTCTTTAATAAATTTCCTGATAAAAGATTGTCCTTAAAAAAACCCCAGCAAACCTTACTTTGATTCTTTTGCTCTTCCTTCACTTAAAAGGAAAATTCTTCCATCTAAAACAACATAAAGCGCCTAGGAAATGATGCTCATTCCAATCAGGTTCTGGGTACCATGAGTTAAGTGGCCAAAACAGAATGAAACAGCTAAAACTGGCACTCTGCTTTGATTATGCCATGGACACAAAATCTATTTATCAATCAAATATACTGGTAATAACATCAGCAAAACTTTACACCAGGGTAAAGACAACAGTGTAGATAACATATTGCCCAGAACTACCTTACACGAGGTTAGCAGGTAAAGTCAAACATGCTTCAACAATCCAACGCGTGCTAATCTACATATCTGAAGATGGCAACAATATGGCTGAAAATCCAACATTTTACAACAACTGTTTTATTACTTTTAAGCCAGTTCCCTGTAGTGCATAGCTCTCTCATGTTACATAACAGGGCCACCACTATGGGAGACAGCCTCTTAGAGCACACAATGCCCTAAAGAACAAGACACATCACAAACAGCTTGGATATAAAAGTAGAAAGTCCTAGTTTAACACGGACACTCTTCCAAACCATGGACTAAATACATAAGCGAAGGACAACAATAACAGAAAAGCAATATATCCAAACCTCCACCCTGTTCTCCATTTACACACGCCCTCTCTCTCTTTCTCCCCACAACCTGCCAATCTAATCATTCCTGTGTTTACATCAGCATTTTTCAGGTTTTACAAAAGGGCCAGACTTCCTGTACCAAATCCACCAACCCACACACTCCTACCCCCACCTACACAAACAGGACAGCCACAGTCCTCCAGCCCAGGACTGGCTGTAAGTTTACTAACAGAGAGCACAAACACCAGGGTTACAACACTAAACTAGTAGAAAAAACTAATAAAGTAAAACAGCCACTAAAATATCTTAAGGAAAGCCAAACAAGTCCAACAAACCTGAAAGCAGTATTTACTGCTAATCCCAAATTATTTTTCAGAAATGCTGGCGGATCAAGTGAAAAACATTACTACAGGAACTGCAATATTACACTATAATACTATATTATACTATAATAAGCATCATAATGATAAAGACATACATAAACTACAGATATAACACTCAAACGCATTTAACGTTTACAGTGGGTTAAAGCTTCTGTGGTGCAGAGTTTAAATTGGAAGCGCTCATTTAAATAAATACATGAATATGTGGACAAAAAACAAATCTTTTGGCTTTGCTCTTCATCAAACTCGAAATACATACAAGGCAAATGGCAAAGGCACAGTAACCAGACAGTGAAGGATTATCAAGACAGCATGTTGACATAAGACACAGAAACAATAAGCTTGAACAGTTTGCTTACTCACATCTGTATGCTAGCACACTTAAAAACACCAGCCACCATCAAAGCCCTGAAAAGAATGAATTCTGTAAACTGCTTCTAATATGACTGTGATGTTCCTATGTTCTGAAATTAGCTGAGGGATTTGTGACTCTCTGAATAGGCAATTTTTTCACCAATAATTTCACAGGCTTTAGCCCGCTGCCAACTTGTGAAACACACACTACACCTCCAAAATACACAATACACCACAGGCTTCAGCTCTTTACTGACCTGCAAAATAAACAATACGGCTCAAGCCCACGGAACCCACCTGCATATTTTTATACATGAACCACAGCGTAGCTCATGAAGTTCTTGTTAAAAGCTGAATATGTGGTCTATGAGCATTAAAGATTTTCTACAACAGGGTGATAAACTGGCAGGCGTACTGTTAATGTACACATTTACAAATACACAGACACATTAAAACTGTTTACTTCATTATGGGACCACTCAAACCAAAGGTGGCAGGTACTGTTCCGTTAGAAGTTCCACACACATACGAACAAACACAACACTCTTGTTGTTATTTTTATCCAACTACTTTATGCAAAGGCATAACGGACAATGAAAAAAGTTGAAAAGATAAGTTGAAACATAAGTTGATCATAAATTACCAAGTATAGCACTCAAAACATCTAAGAAACACAAGCAACAGTTAGCAATTCGGGTCAAGCAACAATTAAACTAAACACATTTCTGACTCTGAGTGAGCGAGAGAAAGAGAGAGAGAGAGGCAGGAAGATTGGGTCTCTGAGGGTGTGAATAATAAATAAGACCTTCTTGAGTGTCACCATGCTCAGGTTTCCTCAGGTATAGTGTGACTAAAGGAAAAACATACATGCATACAAACAAACATACCACACTCTGCGGTAAAAAAGTGTGATAAAGAAGCAAAAAACAGTTGCTGATCACACAAAAACTGTTTATGTGATATCACCTTGCCTTCATTAACAAACTGAAATACAGGACATCAGATAGTGTACCAGCATGTGTGAGAGAGTCCTGACCTCATTACAGGTGACTGTATTTGATTAAGAGAAGCATGCCGTTACTCTTGCACCGCCACAAGCCTTTCTAAACTGCTAACACAATACTGTTTTATGCCTAAACATACACAAACACACTGGTTAAACAAAACATGACCACATGTACAGAGGCAACAGACAAGAGAACAAAGCCCTTCAGCAATACTCAAAACAAGTGACAAACTATGAAAACACACACCCACACACACATTCCTCACCTGTTCTGCTCCATATGCTGTTGCAAATTCCATAAACTCCTCGATTCGGACAAATCCATCTCCATCCTGATCAAGAGCTTGGAAAACAGCCCGCAGTGCAGAATGGTCCTCTTCTTGGGAGGTCTCCGCTGGAGCGGTCGGCACAGGGACCACGATGGCAGCAACGCTCCTGTCCTGGGATACATCTGAGCTCACACACAAATCCAAGGCCATTTCTTCATGGCTGGGAACGTCAGGAACATCGATGTTGTCCTCCATCAGAGGCGTGCATGTTTCCTCTGGCGGACAGACTCCACTAGAACACTCATCTCCGTACAGCGGAGAAGAGTTTCCCTGCAGCTCTGCTATCTGAGAGGAATTTGGCAGTGTGTTCGTTACCTGAGGCAGGTCTACCTGCGCGCACTGCACAGGTGGATCAGTTTCCTCCTCTACTTTTACATCAGCCAAGTCTATTGAGGCCCCTCCCATCCGCTGCTCCACAGCCACGCTCACCTGGGTCAGCTGACAATCCACACTTGAGAGGGGAGTGGAGTCAGGAGGACTGGGAACACTCTCACAGGGGTTTGTCACCTGATTCTGATCATAATCTCTATCCTCCTCCAGCACACAACACACAACTTCGTCTCTCAGGCTGTCTGGTGCAGGTAATGTTGAATTTGAAGGCAAGTTTTCCATAAGGACAGCAGTCAATTCCATCATGTATGCATCCACACTGCTCTCCCCAGAGGAATCAGTCGGTGTGCGCATGTCCTGATTGTCATGATCAGATATTACATGATCCTCAGCTGTGATGTTTTGAATTAATCCATTTTTGTTTGGCTCTCTTGGAGTTACACATTCATTAGGTGTAGAATCTTGTGTTTGTGCACACTCACAGTTACGCTCACCAATGGAAAGGTCCTCAGTTGTCTTCTGTTTTGGTACCTGTAGGTTTATAGTGCCATTTGGGTCATTATAATACAGCTGTGTTACATCATTTACTGATATGTCATCTGACCGACACAGTAAAGCTGCCACCTCCTGAGTGTGCAGAGAGGGAGATAGAAGGTGTGGGACCTTATCTAATATACCTTCCGAGCAAGTGTTGATTGTCTTTTCGTTCCCTGCTTCCTCAGGTGAGTTATTTATATCAGAATGTGTTTGGGAGTCAAGCAAGACTGTTTCTGTCTCAGGCTCTATGGTTGGTTCAGGTGAGATGTCTAGTGCAGTCTGAACAACAGGCAGTGAAGGCAGTTCTGTTTCTGAGGCAAAGAAGGTGTCAGAAGGGGATTGACACTCTGAGGCGTCAGTAGAGTCAGCAAATGTCTCTTTCTGAGAGGTAAATGTTTCAGGGTTCAAGATGTCATCAGCAGGTGATATGGAAGGTAGGGGATCAAACAGTATGGACAGGTCATAGTCTCCATAAAGGTGGCATGAAGTCTCAGGAGTGCTTTCATTCTCACAGAGTTCTGCATTCTCCCTGCTGCTCTCAGATATTAGTACAGTCTGTAGAGACAGGGATGAGGTTGACTCTAAGTCCACTGGAGTCATTTGCTCAGGTACCGAATCAGGTGAAGCCAGGAGAACAGACAGAGTGAGTACCGATTCAAGGTCAGGTACCTGAGAATTCTTGGGTACCCCATCAGGTAATGCTTCTTTCTCCAACTCTCCTACCATTGACTCATCTTTCTGAAAGTGATTCTCAGTCCCAACATCAGATGGGCTTCCTTCAATTGGACCATCTGTAATCGACCCAGGCAAAACAGGCAATATGGACTCAAGTGATGCCCCAGATACAGTCAGGGGATCTGATCCAGTTCTTCCAAGTACAGATAATGTGTCAGACTCAGGCGCATCGACAGGTGAGTATGTCCTTGCCTGGAGCTTGAAAACAGAATCAGATGATATGTTACTAGCTGAAAGTGCCTCTGTCTCTTGCTCTGAGGCTATCCCTACAACTTCAGAATCAGGTATGAGGGGGAGGCCATCGCTCTCTTCACATGACTGGATATGTGAGCCTAGACCCAATTCTGAGGAGGTGATTCCACCTGGGGGCTCTAGGTGAAAACAGGGGGGTAAGTAAGATGAGGGATGGATGACAGGTAAAGGAGTCAGACATACAGGTGCAAGCTCAGGTTTACATGAAGCAGTCCTTTCTGAGTCAGCTCCAGTTAGATCCAGCACTTCGGCAGAATTAACACTTGTGACGTCCCTTACCTGGTCAGGTGTGCTATGAGAGGGATGCTTGTTCTCATTTGTTACCTGGGACTCCAGATGCTTCTCAACTACTGTAGTCCTCTGAAGGGGATAGGAATCAGAGAGTGGTGGGTCCAGCAAGTGATCTAGAGGAGCTAGCCCTACAGATCCATCTAAATGGCAACCTGTGTCAGCCACTGCAATAGGCTGCAGGAGGTCCATCATCTGTAAAGGTGAGCCCTGCCTTGTAGCCTGCATAGACGTGCTAGTGTGTGTAGGGCTGGCAGAACTGAAATTGATGAGATCTCTGGTGTCCACATCACTGGGAGCATTGCAGCAAGGCTCCTCAGCCAGTTCCTGTGTGTGAGGAGCCCGTTTGTCCCACTGTGGTGAACTTCGTTCCCAGGGATAGGTCTGTTCTAATCCAGAATACCGGGATGCCCGGAAGAGGTCATCTAAACTGAAGGCATTTTCCTGAAAAATCTCATCAAAGCTTAGAGCAACAATGTCTGGTTCTCCCCTCTGATGTCTTTCTGTGTTTTCAGAGCTGCCAGTGACTACATCATTATTCATATCTAAAAGCAGAAATCCAAGTGAGTTTTGGTCAGATTCCCAGTCGGAATGACCTCGCGGGCTGGAGAGAACCTGCTCCATTTAGGAGCACTGTTCCTCTCCCCTGAAGCGGAAACACTCCAGAGATACTTCCTTTTTATTAAATTTCCGCTGAGCAATAACGTTGGGAATTCAAAGTCAGTTTGTGTCTTCTTACAGCCAGTGCGCCAGCAGGAATGTTATTGCTGAAATCCATGCGTAGCTTGGATGAACAATTCAAACCGTCTCATTTCACCATCAAAAGCATGAATATTCAACCTACAGTTGAAGCTCATTTATCCATACAAAGCAGCTCCATCAAAACAGTAGGGCCTTTTTTTGGCGATGTTTCCTCATACAGTTTACAAATATATAAATCCTTTTTCACTTTAGCCTTTTTAAGTATCCTGATCCACAACACAATCCAGAAATCATAAAATAGGATTACACAACAAACGACCACAGTTACAGCTTAACTTAATGACCCCTGGCAAACACTGTTCTGTCATTCCAAATACAAAAAAGATTCAGAAATCAGAACCGCTCAGAATACCAGTGGCTTTTATGTTTAGTCATTTCTTGGCTGTATGTGAACACTGACTTCTCTAAACAGTAAACGGATATAAATACTGAACACTAGTTTTCAATGGATGACATTCAGATACGTGACAAGAGACTGCTCTGCATCAAAACAAGCTTCTAAAAACCTTAATATTCACATGCAAAAATGTAATATCCCACTGTCACAACAAGCAAGCAAACATCTCAGTAACGAGACTGCAACTCTCAACTCACAGCTGGGTGCAATTCAGTCATGCAGAATGGGGGGGAAATCAGAACAAAGCGAAGTACTAAGGTTTTGGTTTACACCGTCATTTAACACATTAGGACAGTGATAAGCGTTATTAGTATTTAATAACCCAGCTTAGTCACGTCAGCTAATATTAGCTACCCTGTCCTCAGAACCGCCACCCTGAACAGCCACTAAAACCACGTCTCCCTAAAGCTTTAACTCTATAACCATGAGTAGAAAAAACCAGAGGATAATTGGCTGTCTTTATATGCCTCATTAGCCGTCTGTGTGCACGACAGACTGTTAATCTGAAGATTAGTTTAGGGATTTTGGGTGCTAACGCTGGCTGCTAACTGGCTAAGCTAAACCGGGCTAACGGCAGGAGCATCCTCCTGTGGACAGAGGACTCAGGCAAAACACTGATTTGTCAGGGGGCGAAACACACACAAACCCTCATCAAATCTCTGTCCCTTTGAAAAGCAATATGTAATTCTTTGTCAAGTCTCGGTTAGACCGATAAACGGACAAGCAGGCGGTTGTTTTCCCCTCTGGATATTTTTCCTCAAGATTCCATAGGCCAGCGGTCCAAAGACGAGTCCACCTGTGCTCCGTGTTCAGCTTGGACTAGATGATAAGTACTCAACAAAAACAATGCTAATCCATCGCCTTCAAGCATAATACTATCCATTGGATCCTCCAAACGCCCGACAACCTGTGTCCATAATCGTAAGGGTTTTAAAACAGAGGTTTTCTTCCACAGCGAAGGGACAACATTGGCATCATCACCATCATCATCACAAGCGGCAGCAGTGAAACCGTGATGAATGATTCATAAAGGAACCGATACTTCAGAATGACTCTTCTGATCCAAACGAGTCGAAGTATTGGAAATAACCGAGCGGAATGAAAATTAACGAGAGGTGAGGTTGAAATATAAACCATTAATATTAGATTGCTGACAAACAGCAAACTCATACACATATACTCAAGTAGAAAACGAAGTATCGTTTAAATATGTTAATAATTGCCATATCATCTGGTGTTTTTTAATTAAGCCACTTGCATACTAAACTTTGCAGCATTTGGCTGACGCTCTTATCCTATCTTATCCAGTTACAGGGACAGCCACCCTGGAGCAACAAAGGGGTTAATGTGTCTTCCTCAAAGACACAATGTTAGAAAATGGAGTTCAACTTTGTGGTCATCAGGTTCACACCCAAGTGTCTCACCCACTAGGCTACTACTATCAAGCGGTACTATATGGACAAAAGTTTTTGGACACATCTGTTTTTCACGGTTTGGGCTAGGCACCTTACCTCCAGTGACGGACAATCTTAATGCTTCAGCATTGTAGCAATAAAAGCTTCCATTCTTCCTGGACGTATTTCTTCAAGATTTTGAAGTGGTCTGTGGGTCTGTAGAGCAATTATGAGGCCAGACACTGATGTTGGGCGAAAAGGCTGGCTCCATTCCAGTTCAACATAAAGGTGTTGGATGGTGTTGGAGGTCGGGGCTGTGCGGGCCAGTGAAGTTCTTCCACACCAAACTTATCCAACCATGTATTTATGGACCTTAAGTTGCAAAGAATGGAGCAAAAGTCACTAGTTGGAACATCAACGTGTGATCGTAAGTGTGAGTTAAAGTGGTCCATCGTGTCCTACAGAGTGGATAGTGTTTCTAAATGTGAATCAAAAGAATCGAAGACTGACCAGGTTCGATTCATTCAAACGAATCGAAACAGTGATCTGGCTAGAGATTCTCTCCATCACTACCGTACCGCATACACACACATACACCGCAGTCTTCTAGAGACGGACCACAAGCGTCGAGGATAATTTGCTAATCGACTCGGTGTTTTGGTATGATGGCCTTGTTTAGCCAGATTAATGTGAATGTGGGCCGAGAGCCTGAACTGAATATATTACATATTTCTTTCGTAAGGCCCTAAAAATACCAGCTAAGCCACACCGCGTATCAGATTTTAACTCTTAGCTGCCTGGGCATCTTTTTCTTCCTGAATAATTCAGCATCATCGTGTTTCTTCGTTTCTTCCCAGGTACGACACCCAGTGGCTGCAGCAAGGCACTGCAAACATCTATGGGGCTTTTGAGTGTGAATTATAAAACGATTTATTTTGAAACCTGTGTAAACTGCAGTACAATATTCCACTGAAATTATATTTACAATGCATGGCAACCCTCTTTACATTCTACAGCATAATACCTCCAGTTATTTCCACCATCACCATTCATTCACATGTAGTGTTGCAAGAGTACACATACACAAACATTTCAGCACATTAAGAGAAAAGGACAGACACGTTTCAAAGCTTTCGTTCTGGATTAAAATCAGGAAGATCAATACTAGGCTTTAAATTTGCCTTAATATAATCTGGAGACAGCATGAGGTTACAGTATCCACCATGCAGCACATGATGATGTAGTGGCTCAGCAGATTGGATTTTCCCCAGTATTCAATGCATATTATTCACAGTTTTGATCTAAATCCACTGTGACTGGCCATACAGGGAGTGACCGCCTGGCTTCTTGTCCTTTCCCTTTCGTTTTAAATCAGGCTACTTCTCTTTTCTCTTTTCTGCTGACCAGAAACCTAGAGACACAACAAGAGAACAAAAGCAATTAAAAAGGGAAATTGGGTAAATCAGAAATCCCCTCAGGCTGCACTTTACATCAGTGTATGGGTCAATGTAATTCAGTGTAAAAAGACAAAAATGCACTTTTGGTGCATTTGTGTTTGCACTTTCAAAGCCAAATCTATTTTCTGTGGCGGCTGATGGGCCATTGACTGGCAGGGGGGGCATCCCACACCAAGGCAAAGAACATTCTGCCCAGGAATATTTCACAGGGCCATGAAACCCTTACAACCTCATGAGTTAGATCATTTAACAAGACAACTTTCAGAATGGTCCCAGTTTCTAATGTAAGGGTCTATAGTGCCTTAATTTTTCCCTTTACGTTCACAAAGACGTTCATGATTTTATGAACAAAAGTGGGCCTAAGCTGTTTCTTCTATATGAAAAAAACGAACAGCTTATAACCCCCCCCCGCCTTATCGGGACCTATGGTAAACAGAAAAGTCCCAAACACAGTGTCATTTGTCCATTTGCACATTTCCCCTGAAGGTCACTGAATCTTTTGAATTATGAAGTCAATGCTTATACAAGCAAGCGAACACAGCTTCCATACTTTACTCAAACTCCTCAGAAAAACCCGTAAGCTTCTTTAAGTGTGGAACTTAAGTGGTAGAGTACATTTGGAGCCGCTGATGTTGGTATTTAATGCAGTTATAGTAGTGTTATTACTATTAATACTTTATGCAAAAGGGCTCCTGAGTGTCTAAGCACAGGCTCTTTAGAAAAGTGCCCTGAGCATCACACGAGGTGCATGGAAAGAAGAAGAGCCTGCAGAGGACGTGAGATGCTCAGGGCAGTTTTCTAATGGGAAACCATGGATTCTGGCATTCTTGTGGATGATACTTCGACTCATTTAACCTATTTAAACACTGCTGCAGATCAGGTGTACACCTTCATGACAACAGTATTCCCAAATGGCAGTAGCCTCTTTCAACCGGATAATTAACCCCAACACACTACATGCACTGTTCGGGAATGGTTTGCGGAACATGATGAATAGATCAGGGTGTTGCCCCAGAGACATGATGAATAGACAAGTTTGACCCACGGAGATCTTTTTTTTGTTGCCAGAAACCAGAAAGCACCCTCAGAGGTCTTGTAGAGCCCATACCCTTATGGTCGATGCTGTTTTAGCATATTAGGCAGGTGCTCATGTTTTGACTGTAGGTAGCCATATTCATGTTTCGACTCTTTTGTGACCTTACTCTTAACAAAACGTGCACAGAACAAAAGGGACTGGCTTTGGAACATTTTTGCTTACCATGAGACATAAGCAAACAGTGATTTTCCTTTTTTCTCACAGCTAAAAGCAGCACAGAGCTAATATGGTGGCTTGCCACCAGTCAAAGAATAACAAATATTCAGAGGTCTGTTCAATCGGCTGATTGCGCAGCTTCAGACTTCTATATTTGGGTGGTATAGACTGGTTATTGATTGGTACAATTAACAAAAAAATCCCATTATATTAAAAGCAAGATGAATAATTTGCACACGGAAGTGTTCCAAAGTGCATTAAGTTCAGTTCACATCAGGCAACCAAACACCTTGTTAATGGACTTGATTAGCACAGAAGAAATCAATAAGAACATTCTGAACTGTTTGCATGGAATAAAGCAGTTAGGAAAGCAGGGGGAGGGTGTAGGTGTGTGTGTGTGTGTGTGTGTGTGTGTGTGTGTGTGTGTGTGTGTGTGTGTGTGTGTGTGTGTGTGTG
>JBBPDC010000007.1:21775169-21798166 GCA_037974485.1 Hemigrammopetersius urotaenia | reverse complement strand
CCTAACTACAGGGGACAGTCTCCCTGGAGCAACTTGGGGTTAAGGGTCTTGCTCAGGGACCCAGTGGTGGTGCTGGAAGTAGGATTCAAACCTGTGACCTCTTGGTCTGGAGGCAAGTAGCCTACCCACTGAGCTACCGCCACCCTAATTATATGACCAACACCTGTATATCCAGTTTAAACGAGGCAGCGTTACACATTGCTGCATTAAATAGTATATATAATGTGTTGTTTGTGTCGTAGCCTTAAAACGGGCAGACAAGTAGGCTAATGTTCTCATTATATTGCACTAGGTAGTGTACTAGTTTAAAGAAATCACTCAATTTGGATCATACCCAAGACACAATAACTACAACGGTTACAAGATAGGTCAAACATGTATGAAGATCATAATTCATAGAAATGTAACTAAATTTGTTTTCCCCACATTGGTAAATGATTGTTAAGATGTCTGCAAATTGCATGGTTATAGACTACAAGTAAACGTGCCAATAAGATACACTGCCAATGCATACAGACACAGTACTTTCCACCTCGTGTCTCTTTTTAAATTGTATTTGTATGTACAATAATGTGAAAGTGACAGTCAACAACACTTACACCAGGGGTCACCAGTCTGCTGTGGCTGAAGTAAAGCGGCCACTTGTCACAGTGAACAATATGAAATGTTTTCTCTGCATGTAACCTGTTCAGGAAGTGATGCAGTGGACAGCCAGCTGTGTGAGGACAGTATCCTGGTTCATGGGTACCTCAGTGGTGCCACTGGCAGTCCTGGTTCAAACCCAGAACTCCTTAACCTCTAGAACACCAGCTGCCGCATTACTCACACAACTGAACTGATGAAAGACTGAGAGCAACTGATAAATCAAAAGGAATCAGGTGAACGAAAACCTGCAGCAACACCGTCACTTAGTGCACAATATTGGAGACTTACACCAACAAGCATTATCTGTCAGACAATCCCAGGACGAACTGGGAGTGCTGGGTGTAAAGGTGAAGTCTTTCTGTAAAAAGCACTATTTTGTCTCACAGTGGAACATTCTTCAAGATGGCTTAAATGAAGACATTTTTTTTTTGTCTCAAACCATACACTGGAGGATAGAAGATTGGGCAAGGTGACCTCAAAACGAATGTAAAACAAAAGAATTTTGGATCTGCACACACTATTAAATGTTATTCCCCTAGGAGGCGAGTTTTTTTCTATACATATGGATTTGACTGTTTTGAGTTAATGTAGATATCACAGAACATTAATATACATCTTTAACACATTATTTTGACTTTCAGTGCACAGGGCAAGCAAAAAATGCTATTAGCCAAGCTAGTAAAATTGTTGGGCAACAGAACTGTGATATAATAAGAGTTTGGAGGATCCACCCCATCAGTTCTACTGTTTTGTTTATATGTATTGAATTTTTGCTTAATATTTTCAGTTGTTATTGTGTTGTCTTGAGAGAACTGTCCACTCTGGCTGGTGTGTCTATGTTGATTAACTGGTTTGGGGTCACAAAAAGAGCCTTCCCATTTTTGTGAAGGATAGTTTTACGTTAAACTTTGAACTCTTTGTGCCCGGTGGTTCCCAATCTTGGCCTTAGAGAAACAAGACGCCAATAGGTTCAAATAAAAAGTAACTTCTTTCTTAAAGTCTCAAAGAACACAGCATTTAGGCATCAAGGATGTGACGCAGAACAACAGGGACATACACATTTATTATAAAAGTATTTCAATGTCCTACATATTTACAGGTTCATACAGAATTCTCACTCCCATTGCTGGGAACCTTGTGTGCTGAACATAAGTTCTCACAGAGAATCTGTGCAGGTCTTCGTAAACAGTGGCAGGGGTTAGAGAACAAGCAAGGAGGTCATTTCTGAGATCATGAGAGAATCTGAATGACCTCTTTGGCTCGATGGGCCCTCTTCTGCGCTTCTGCAGTTTCAACTTCAGCCCCCTCTTGTCCACCCCAACGGACCAGAACCTCTGCTTTCTGCACGGTGGTCTCTCGAGCCACTCCCTGCAGACCCTCCAAATATGATAACAATACTTCAAAATGAGCATTGGGCACCTGAGGGGGGGGTGCACAAGAAGGACAATGAGTGAGAAAGAGAGAGAGGTAGGGAGAGTATGAGAGGGAGAGTGAAGGAGGGAGAGAATCAACAGCACCAGTTTATTACCAAATGTATTAAATCATCTGAATCTGGAAAGAGAAAGGTGTTTTGGACCTCCATACCTTTTCACTGTCGTACATGTGCTGCAGTAACCACACCTGCCTCGTCTTCTGAAATTTCCAGTCCTCCCGCTTCTCCGACCAACTGTGGACACACACAGTATCAACAAATCAAGAAATCATACACGGTTACATTCGTTTTGACAAGGTGTGTGTGTGTGTACACATGTCCTATAATAATATCACCTCAGGCCACAGTTACACTGCACATCTGCAGGTTGTGTTGCCTTGTGAAACAAGTGTGACCACATTTGGACTGGAATCATTGCAATAAAAACAGCCTCCATTTTGCTAACTCACCACCCAAAACCAGTACAAACACAGAAGAGAACACAATTCTACCATATAATTACACACTCAAGAGCACACTGCTGCAGAAAACTGCAGAAACAAAATGTGAGTAACTGATACAGTTAGTGGTCAAGTATGAGTGATGAAGAGGGTGATATTATTCAGCCAAGCAGCTTCAACAAATAAGGGCATCATCTAACAGATTCTCAACTGATTATGCTGCTTCTTCTAATGTGTTCATTTATAGACAAATGGGAAGAACTAGGTGAAAGATCAGGATTAGTACTTAGTAGAGCTTCCTCAATTTGAGCAGTGCCCTTCAGAAAAGAATAGGGCTGAAGCAATTGTGCTGTTGGTCAATGAGGCAAATTTAGTTCTTAAAGTCAACAACAGAGTAGCAGTTAATGTTTTTCATCAAAATGGAGGCAATTTTGTTCTAAAACTTTTCTGCACTAAAGCCAGAGAGAATTAACGGTCATCGCTACAACAAAGGTCTATATTTTATAGTACGGAGGGTCCTCGAGTCACATTTGGCACGTTTGGCAGCGTCAGTTTTTTTCTCTTGCAGTTTCTCTGCACCACCTTCACGTTTTTTCTCTCCTCCACGGACACTGTACACTGGCACAGTGCCAAAAGGGGGATGGGTTTAAAGGACCAGCCTCATATCAGTAAAGAAAAGAACCAACGGGCCACAGTTGAGTGTTTCAAACTTCTGTGCTGGCTTTTCTGACGAAAGCGTTTCACAGGGACCAAAGCGAAAGGGGGATTGATTGGGGCAGCCCAGTGACAGTTGGGCCACTAATCTATCTATGAGTCTTATGGGCCAGACAGACCAATAAATAAATAAACAAATAAACAGTCGGGCCAAATAGCACATCGGCCCACCAGGAAAATGGCCGATACGCCAGATGGTCAGTGCGATCCTGAGAGCGGGAGTGGGCAAGAGCGTCTGAAACTCGAACCATTGTAACCGGAGGAACCCCTGTAACCACAATTTCTAAAGCATGTTCACTCTTTTTAATTAACATTTTAATAACTGCATGTTATGATATTTAAATCGGTGGTTGTATGCATATACACATCTGTTTTTATGATGGATGTCCAAAGATGCTAAAAGACAGAAGTTGAGCGTGGATTTTGGGGGGCAGCCAACAGCCCATCGGAGGTTTGCATCCCACACATTCAAAATCACAAACCTAAACATTTTAAATTGTACATCAAAGCAAATTATGAAATGAATATTATGTCATACTTGAACACACAGTGTGAACAGCACAAAATTCTTCCTCTGCATTTAACCCATTCATTAAGTGAAGCAGCACGAACACAGCGCCCGGGAAGCAATGTGTGGGGACAGTGTCTTGCTCAAGAGTACCTAAGAGGTGCTTAGTAGGCTTGGGATGAGAACCCACAACCTTCTAAATGCAGGGGGAACTCCCTAACCACTACACCACCAGCTGCACCAAAGTCAGCTGAGTCAGTAAAAAACAATTTGGCTAAGGCGTCTAAGGCAGTCAGTTTCACTACTCGCCCTGCTCTGTGTGTGTGTGTGTAAGCTGTGATGCTTCACCATGTGAGATACTCCAGAGCCTGTGCCTGGGCCACGCTGGTCTTGCTCTCCTCCTTTTTTTTCTCTTTCTCTTCCTCTTTCTTTTTCTTTTTCTCCTCCTTTCGCCGAATCTTCTTCATCTTCCTCTCTAGCACTCGGATCTCCTCTGGGCTGAGTTCATCTTCCCCCTCCATCCCTCCCTCCTCCAGTCTGTCCTTCTCTCCCTCGGCAGGCTCCTCGACTTCTGCAGGAGAGACACTCCCAGCTGAACTCTGCAGGAAAGACAGAAAAAACAGGCCTGATTAAGATCCATGTCCATATAAAGACTACGCAACAAAATAGATTATCTAAACTGATTACTCATTTTCGACCACTCTATCTTTTACAATTAAACACGCTGATTGTATTACTGTGCCTTTAAAGCAGATTTATATTTCTATTACAGTCCGGACCGAAAAAACATCTTCAGTGTCAGTGGGTGGAGTTACAATGGTATAGATGGAATATGTGTAAATACACTAATTCCTGTGACATCATAAAAACAATGAAAACATGTTGCTTTAGCTGCTTATTACATAATGAATGGCGCATTTGATGTCAAGTGAATCAGAAATAATTTGTCTGGGACATGAACAAACTGTAAAAAAGGTCACATTTATGCATATTTTCTTAGAAGGTCAACAGTGGAACTGTGACTCACTGACCAACCAAATGAGACTGACAATGTGTGTGCGAGAAAGAGACAGAAAGACAAACAGACAGACACAGAGACAGACAGACAGAGAGAGAGAGAGAACAGATAGACAGAGAGAGAGATTAAATTATATATCGATGCCAAACAATTGCAAGAACTGAGGCTGACGACCTCCTCAGACAACTGAAAACCAGATGACTGTCATTTTAAACCAAAACTTTTTTTTTATCTCTAGGCCTTGAAACCATGCAGTTGCCAAAAGACAACAGCTTTTTTCAGGCTAACTTAGTGCACTGTTGCACAGTGCAGCATAGAAAAGCAGAGTAGTAGGAGGAAACAAAGGGCAAAATGTGAAAGAAAAAAAAAAGAAGAGGGTCTTAAATAGAGTCCTGTCCCAAGAAAGTGTGGTACTGGAACAAAAAGCTTCCAGGAACCCGACCATTTGACCCTCCGTTCACTCCGCATTACCCTAAACACACACACACTGTTCTTGAACACGGTGCACAGTGTATTGGTCGACCTCTCTGTTTGTCTGCCTATCGTTCTCCGAAGTGAGACTGAAAAGGTAATGGACCTCTTAAAGTCTTCCAACATTTAGTTTAGTGTAAACAGACCAGGCGATTGTGTGTGTCTGACCGGTCCACCAGTATTTACATATTTATAATAGACACTCAGCATCCATTAACCCGATAGATAAAAAGATACAGATGCAAAGACAGAGAGAAAAGAGAGAGAGAGTGAGGGAGCAGGGGTGGGGGTTTAGGAGAGTGTAGGTGTGCTTCAGTTCAGGAGCAATGAATGAGATCACACATTCACACACCATGCTGGGAAGGAATCACACAGGGGAAGGTAAGACAAACAATAAATGTTACTTTTATTACTTTTAAGCTCCGGACAGACATCCTCAGAGCAGCAGCGCCTAATCTAATCTTAGGGTGCTTTCACACCTATAGTTCGATTGCTTTAGTCCGCACCAGTCAGAAAAATTTTAGAATGTAGTAAACAGACGTGGGTACAGTTTGCTTTCACTTATGCAGAGCTCTAAACGAACCAAAATAAACCGTGAAGATCATCGGCACCGGAAACAGACTATTTTCAGAAAATTGCGCCACTTTCAATAATGGAGAAACAGTTTTGCATTGCGCTCATGGCGCTGATCCTCGCGCATTACATTGTGCGTGCAGATCATTTTTTCCAGACAATTAATTTCGAACATGATTCGCCGCTGCGTCTCCAAACCAACTTCCTGATTTATTCATCTCGCCGACGACGCATTGCGCGCCACTTCAGGGAGCAGAGACGTGCCCTCCTCCTCCTGAATGATCATTCCGTTATCAGCCGGCGATCTTCCTGCAGATCCAGCAGGTATTCCATTGGCCTATCAACACAGCCTAGCGACAAATTTTTCATCTTTAATGTGATTTGGTTTGGTCACACCAGACGAACGGTACCAAAGTAGAGCGGATAAAGCGGTTCGAGACCACCCTTTCAGGCAGGTCTCGGATTGATTTGGTGCACACCAGAGTACAGAGACTACATTCACATCAACGCAAACGAACCGAACCAAGGGACCAAACACGTTTGGTGCGCTCCAAATGCTGTAGGTGTGAAAGCCCCCTTAAAGGTTGGTGTGCCTGCAGGTTTTTTTTTTTTTTACACCAATCAAGCAGATGCACACCTGATTCAGCTTTCTTCTGTTGCTCTTAGTGATCAAACTGATTGGTTACATGAGACGCTCCTGCTTAGCTAGTCATCTGTATTTAAAATCTGTACTGTTTCACACTTCTATGGGAGGCTGAAAAATTCATTGTTTGTCTATTGAAATCACAGTTTGTGCAATTTTAACAGCTGAAATTTTAGCTTACATAATCAACAATGTCGTCTGAACGGGTTTAATCGGGACATTTCATCTAACCAATCAATCAACCTACAGCCATTCACATAGAAGTTGTAAAGACTTTCAGCTGAGACTGCTTTCTAAAGTAAATGCAATAAAGAAATGCCATTTCCAATCGCACTCATTTAAATATTCCAGTCTTAAATGCACAGGAAAATCTGTTTAACTGTAAGAGAAAAACAGAGGTCAGGAAATGATCGCGTAAACGATGACCAGTTTTGGTATGTATAACCACAAAACAGACTTCAGTGGAACAAATTAAACAAGAAAGATTTAGGATACAGAGCTAAAACCGTAGAGCCAAAACTCGTATATTGTATAAAATAATTGCAATTTACATCACAATATCACAATTAGATATTCTCCCCAGCTCGACTGGTATGTATCCATGTCCACATTTAAGCACCCTACCAACACATCAGGCAATCTACACAGATCAGACCCT
Source organism: Hemigrammopetersius urotaenia (assembly GCA_037974485.1). Lineage (NCBI taxonomy): Eukaryota > Metazoa > Chordata > Actinopteri > Characiformes > Alestidae > Hemigrammopetersius > Hemigrammopetersius urotaenia. Next base: position 21,791,064 of record JBBPDC010000007.1, on the reverse strand, counting down.
GTTGCTGGTTCATCGGTTGTCCTGTACCAGGAACACACCATTAAAACTGCTGTTTTTGAGATACTTTGAGTCATCTAGCAAAAACAAGCTTGGCCTAGTCAATCTGGCTCAGATCCTTAAACCCGTTCGTTTCTCCTGCTCCCAACACATCAACTGACAGTTCATTCATCGTCTTATAAATCCCACCCCTTGACAGGAGCCATTATAATGATATAATTCGTTTCATCACTTCACCGGTCAGTGGTTTTAATACTGTAGTTGATTACTTGTTGATTGTAGTTGATTAACATTGAGTTTATTAGCTACAAATCATATGTTATATAAACGTAACTTCCTTGTATTGCTTTATGATACTGGTGTAAACAGGGCATGGGAAGACGTTTGAAAGATAACTGATGTAAGGCTTGAGTAACAAGTGTTCCATTACATAACATGACTAAGGGAGAGGTAAAAAAAAAAAAAAAAAAAGCCTATTATATAAGAGGTTTTAATAAAGGTGCATTATTGTTTCAGTGCCAACGTGTAAATAGTGCTCTTTTCCTCACTATGCTGGAACTGACCTGCTAAAGGAGGAAGAAGATGGATGGAACCCCAAACTTCATCCCTACTATTTTCACCCTCAATGCCTCCAGCCTCTCCTGGTCCGTGGTCAGGGACAACCAGACAGACAGTGATTTTTATCTCGTCAACCTCCTCCTCTCCTGCGTTTACACTGCCTTACTCTTTCCTCTCGGCCTGCTGGGCAACATCCTGATCCTGCTGGTGAACCTGGACCCCTGCCAGCGGCGGAGCAGTCCAGACCTGTATTTCACCAACTTGGCACTGGCCGACTTAGTGCTGGTGCTGGACTCGCTAATCGAGGTGTTCAACCTGAGCGCACATTACTACGACGATGCTGTGCTGTGTACTTGCATGGCTCTCTTCCTGCAGATCAACATGTACAGCAGCGTCTTCTCTCTCACCTGGATGAGTCTGGATCGCTGCTTGGCTCTAACTGGCCTAACATCTCACGCTCTGGCCATCGCCCACGGCTCGGCACGCCGCCACTCAGGCCTCATGTGCGCTGCCATCTGGGTGGCTGCGGTCACCTGCACACTTCTGCCATTTATCACAGCTCATGCCCGTCATGGCTGGGGGCGGGGTTTTTGTTTCGCAAGCGCACCTGAAGTCCAGTGGCTGGAGGTCACGCTGGGGTTTGCCGCACCATTCTGCGTGATCGGTGTGTGCTACAGCTTGATCGGCTGCAGGCTGTTGAACTCCGGACGGCCACGCAGAGCCAAAACGCTCCAAATGATCGCAACAGCGGTCGCCGTCTTCTTCATCTGCTGGCTGCCAGAAAACATCTTCATCAGTGTCCACCTGTTGCGGGGGGTCACTGAACCGTCCCGTCGCCGTGGCAACAGCACCCTGTGGCAGCAATACCCACTGACAGGTCACGTGGTCACGCTGGCCGCGTGTGCCAACAGCTGCCTGAACCCTCTAGTCTACAGCCTGCTGGGGAGAACATTCAGACGCAAACTGCGTTTCTTTTTTAAGCGCCACACGCACTGTCTTTACACACCCGTTCAAACCCCAAACAGGACTCACGTGCACCTTTGTGACAGCCTGAGAGTTCGGCTCACTGGAAAGTCTATCTGTGAGGCGACCAAAGTGCTGAATGAAAACTCAACAAAAGCCTAGAAACAGCCAAGTCTCTTCTCACCTCCCATCACTCAGGGAGCTTGGGGGCCGAGCGGTGTATAACATTCCCGATGTATTACGGCATGCTCCATGTGAGATAGTAGTAGATAACCATATCATAAACATCCCCTCTCTCTCATGATGGCCCTTGCCCTCGAACAGACACAAGAAATTAAAAAATGACATTGATTCGTCCCACACAGACTTGGTGAGAGTGCATGTGATGTTTGCAAGTGTTTATGTAGGGAACAGGTTGATTTCCCCTCTTTCTGCATTCAATTCACCAAATCATCGATCAATATACAGAAGAATATTTTGAAGCAGATGTGTTGCAGGGATTAATAAAATCCTCATATTGGTGTGATGTATGCATCAAAGAATTAAATCAAGCATTTATGAATTGTTTTAAAATATCAATATACAAATGTATTGGGTATAAAATATCAATATTATTGTTTATAGGTCATATTGCCCCACTGCAGCTAAAACTAAACGTGAGAAATTCATACATTGTTTACATTTTTCTGCTACTAAATTTACCCAAACATAGTGTGAAAATGAGACTTGCACGTGATGTTCATCTGCGTCTTTCTGCATTTTAAGAGCATAAAGCGGCCTTGGACCAGTGTGGCTGTGTGCAGTAGATTGTATGGTTAACTCATGAACAATAAAGATGTAGTAATCTTGTATGAAGGAATTCATTATGCCAGAAAATTCACTTTTTTAAGGAATACAATAGGAAGTTCCATTCTGCTAAAAGGTTTAAGTATGGAGTTACATTAACACCTCAACTGAGCATTCACAGCGCAAATGATCTACACTGTATCTACAATTGACTGACTGGAAGATTTCTATGAATAAAACAGCAGCACCACCATGTGGTGAAACAAATTGCAGAGGGATTCAAACAGACATGAACCAGTAGAATAAGGATTAAGGGACAATCATTTTTAAAGATGGTACTCCTATCTATTCTGCCTCTCTTTTTCTTGCACTCTTTTTTCACTCACCCACTACATATAGCTGCCAGCCAAAACATAGTCCAGATCTGGAGTTGGTGTGCAATTGTAAATGTATTTGTATGCAGCACTATTTCTATAATAGCAGTGCTTTGCATCAGTGACACTACATGTTAGGGCTGCATGATTATGGCCAAAATGATAATCATGATTATTTTGATCAATATTGAAATCACGATTATTAATCACAATTATTCATTATTTTAGGCAAAACACATTTTTGTGTCACTTTCTATTTTAAACAAACAGTAAGCGAACAAGGCTTTCAGTTCAAAATGAAACCTCAAAAAAAAAATGTAGTAAAATTATAAAATAACATTTACCCAAGATAAAGGCCTTACAAAAAAATAAGCATGCAATTGCAGAGTGCAATCAAAGTGCAAACAAATGCAAAAAAAAAGAAGCCTATGCAGAAAAGGCACATATTACAAGGGAAATTAACAAACTACAGACCACACAAACACATGCACACACACACACACACACGCACTCCTTTTTAGGCAGCTTACTGAAGGCCTCTCGTTCGCCCCCTGGTGGTTGGCCGACTTATTGGTTGAGAAAGTGCTTGATCTGACGTGCAGCAGAGCTGCTATTCAAATCGCAGACGATCATCTTAATTTAACCTTGGCAGCCAAAATCGTGACTGTGATTAAAATTCGATTAATTGTGCAGCCCTGCTACATGTCCACGTTAAAGAACAAACATCAGCACAGGGGTAAAAGAGGCACTACGCAATCTGTAAAAGCTACTTAGATACTAGTTCAATTATTTACTGAACTATACTAATAACAAGACAGGGCTTCTGAACTTGATATATCATTTTCAAGATGCTTCGCCATCAGAAACCTTGCTAATCAAATTTGTATGTGGGATGATGCTGGTGTGAGGAAAAGGAGACGAAAAATTTAAGAGTGACAGATTGGAGAAATTAAAAGAGAGAAGCCACAGATGAAATGCAACGGCTAAGATTGCACATATGTATAAAAACGTATTTACAATAAGGTCCAATTCACTGTTATCAGTGACCAAAAGAGCCTTAGCATGCTTGCTTTTCATAAAACCCGTTAATAAAGCAAGCGTGTCCGTACTGAGGCGGGGGGAAAGGATGTGGTAATGGTGTACATAAAGAGCTACAGAAACGCTGGTACCACATCTCCACAAAGAAAAGAAAGACACAAACCTTGGTTTTGGTCTCCCCCTTCTTCTTTTTCTTCTTGCCTTTGAATGTTGTAGCATCATTGTCAGATTTCTCCCTCTTGTCATCTGTGACATCATTGTCGGATCTCGTATTCTTATCAATGGTGCCGTTGTCAGATTTCTTCTTCTTCTTGTTCTTATCTATGAGGTCACTGTTAGATTTCTTCTGCTCATCTGTGATGTCACTGTTAGATTTTCTCTTTTTCTCTTTCTTATCTATGATGTCACTGTCAGCTTGCTTCTGCTCATCTGTGATGTCACTGTTAGATTTCCTCTTTTTCTTTTTCTTATCTATGATGTCACTGTCAGATTGCTTCTGCTCCACTATGACATCATTGTCAGATTTTTTCTTCTTCACATCTGGGACGTCATCAGCAGGGGCACACGCCTCAGTCTCCTGTAAATAACACACACACACACACACACACACAGACACACGAAGAGAACATTAAGGTCAAGGTGCACATAACGCATTTTGCACACCGTGAGGGCGCATTTGTTTGCTCACTGACAGGACAGCAGTGGTGGGAAGCATAATATAATTGGTCAAGAGCTCTTGCAGCATTTGTAAATCATAGGTAACATTTCACATGCGAGAATACTAACCACAAACAACACATCTTAATAGGCTGTGTGCTGTAGTTCACAGTTTGTGTCTACTTGGTTGTCGACAGAGTTTCTAGCCTATCGAAGTTATGTTTTATGACTCAAGCTGGACAAAGCTGTTGGCACAGTCACTGATTTATCAGAAGCTGGCAAAAATCAAACGCAACAGAATTTTGTTTTGATGTGATGTAACCAAATATGACAACAGACAAGAACTAAAGAGGTTCATTTTGTTTTTAATTTCACTCCCATGTGGAATTAAGGGCAGTAATATATGTTCTCCTCCAGATGAGCTCCTGGCACACAGAGCTTCTCAGCCAGTTTTTTCCTAAAGTATAGTATCCCCCGCTTTTCGCAGGGGTTATGTTCCCAAAGCACTCGCATATAGTGGAAAAAAACGCATTATTTTGATAAAAAAAAAAAAAAAAAAGCCTAAAATGCCTATTGTGAGAGCCGGCACGGTATGACTGGCTCCCATGAGCCTTTGCAGGCCAGGTGAGTGACCAGTTTATGTGTTTTTGTGAGTGTTAAGGGAGGAGTAGTTAGGGAATGTAGTCATAGTAGCTGTTTTTGTGTAAACTGTGTGTTGTTGTGTGTATTTCTCATCAGACACCCTACTCCAGAGTGTTAGCTGCTGGGGTGGCGGGCGAGACGAGTGTTATTTGTTGGAGTTGGGAACAGTACTGGGTCATGTCGGTTGGGTGCACAACACTCTCTGTGTTGCAAAGTCTGTTCAAAGCTGCACAAGCTGAGAATAAAAAAAAGGTTCCTGGAAGAAAAGCGTGTCTTCACATTCTCTCACTCACACTAGATATGGCCTGAAATATGCTCCCAACACACGTCCTAGTGCAGGGTTTATCTTAGCAACCCAGCACGAGGACATGGGGGCGTGGCAGACAAGGCCCGGACGTCATAAAAGCAAAAGAAATGCGGAGGATATCTGTATTGCCGTGCATGTGCGGGGGGTTCAGAGAAAAATGTGCTTGGTTCTAAGATAAAGTGAAAGTGACCATTCTGTCATACGTGAACACACCACAGCACACAGTATGAACAGCACGAAATTCAACCCATTTACCAAGTGAAGCAGGGGGCAGCCAGGAACACGGCGCCCGGGGAGCAGTGTGTGGGGACGGTACCTTGCTCAGGGTACCTCAGAGGTGCCTAGCGGTCTTGGTAATCGAACCCGGACTTTCTGATCGCAGATCGCAAGGCGAACGTCCTACCCACTAGGCCACCAGCTGCCCTGTGTAGTGAACTTACTGTATAGTGATCTCACCGTCTCACTGATTGTTTTGAATGTAGCTGACAGAACTGATGACCAATGGCATTAATAAACAGACGGTTGTATTCAGCCTTAGTCACAGTGGAACAGTGTAGAGACTTATACAGCAAAACAGAAATGACCACATTTACACAGAGCTTTAACATAAACCTTCCAAACAAGATGCATATTATCTGCCATGTGTAAATGCTTTATAATGCATGGTAAGATAGAATGTATTACTACTGTTATTATTACTAGGCAGCATCAGGCTGGATGAGACTAGAGACACATAAATGTATATACAGACTATTTAAGTATGAATTCGACCAACATATACACACACACACACACACACACACACACCTTATATTCTGTATTCTGTCTCTTTTTTTTCTTCTTATCATTTTGATCCACGCAGCTCTCCTTGATGCCTGGTTTTGTCTTCTTTTTTGTCAAAGTAGCTTCCGGTTGAAGAGGTTGACTCTTCGCCATGGCAACAGTGATGCTGTTTGGACAGGGCAACAGGTCAGACGTGGTTATGAACATTAACAGTAAAAACAATGCCTTTGTGTGATGAGTGGTCAGTGGGTGTTTAACAACACACTGACTCTAATCATTATATGCTCAAACATTAATCACATCAAGAAGAATAAAAAGAAAAAGTAATTTATTTTGTTACACTCCCATAATGGTTCAAATACAATATTTAGAATCTTAGGGATTTCAATCAAAAGAGAGTCATCATATTTTACGGAAAACCTGATCTTTTATTTTACTGTGAAGTTAAAAAGCCTCAATCATGTATTACAGAGAGGGGCTTGACATTAGAAATAAAATGACTGATTTTCAAATGAAACCAGTTTTGTATTGTGGTGAAGTCTGGTTTTTATTTGGGTAGCAGACTTATACTAAACCAAACCTCACAAATGTGTGCATTTATTTTGTTGGAAAAGTTAGCCACGATACGGACATGGTGCTCTATATGGACAAAAGTATTTGGACGGCAGGCCATTACAATTGGGACTTTAATGACATTGCATTCAAATACATAGACTTTAATGGAGGGCATTCCACAAGAGTTTAGGATATTTCTGTGGGAATTTGTGCCCGTTCATTCTGTAGAGCGTTTATAACTCCAGTGTACAGGGGATCCGCTGATGTTGGAAGAGAACCCTGGCTCACAATCTCCGTTCCAGTTCATCCCAAAGGCGTTGGATGGGGTTGAAGTCAGGGCTCTCTGTGGGCTAGTCAAGTTTTAACACACCAAACTCACCCAACCGTGTATTTATGGAGCTTGCTTTGTGCACTGGGGCACATCCATGCTCACACAATAATGTTGGAAGCACTGCGAAGCAATCCAAAATGTCTTGATACGTTGAAACATTAAGATTGTCCTTCACTGGAAGGAAGGTGCCAAGCCAAATACTTTTGTCCATCTCGTGTAACTATTGACACAGACTAAACATATTTAAAATAAAGTGGGGCCCTTATTGTCACGTGTGAACACACAGCATACACGTGTGGAAACGTGTGAAATTCTTTCTCTGTATTTAACCAAGTCACCAAGTGAAGAAGTGGGAAGCCACAAACGTGGTGTGCCAGAGAAGCAACGTGTGGGGACGGTAAAATGCTAAGTGGTGCCACTAGCAGTTCTGGGTCTCGAAATCACTACCTTCTGATCGCAGTGGCAACTCACTAAGCAATAGGCCACCAACTGCCCCGTTTTATTAGTTACTACATCTAAATAACGAACTTCGCATCAGTTAAAAACAAATCTTGTTTTGGTGGAGGGTACAGCAACGTTGGACTAAAATATACGAGAAAAAACTGTTCATATCGATCGTATCAATCGTACATTTATTACAGGAACCGCATTAACACTATACAGTCTCATTGCATCGCTGCTTTAAGAACTTATGATCATCAAGCTAATGGCGTATTAAAATGTATTAAAATGACTTTTACTCACCCAACGATTAGAAACCCTGCCTCCACACGGCCTGTAACTCACGTGTCAGGACACTTCTCACCGTTACACCTCAAACTCCAACTCTAATTGGTTGAATCTCTCAGTCGCTACCGCTCTTGGGATTTGTAGTTTATTTTGTTAGTTAAGGATTTTTGTGGTTGTTTTGTTTCGTGACTGATTTCTATTTATTTTTAATCTACATAGTCAGTTAGTTTACATTCTATGTTCCTAGTCCTGATTGCCAAATTCTCCATGAATAAATATTTGAATACAGATTCGAGTATTAAATCAGAAACATCTCTATAATGTTTATCTAATGCATACTTTAAAACAAAAATAATCATTTTTGAGTGTCTTCCAAGATGTCCAAATTAGCATTAAAGTAAGCAAAGTCTGATGATTTTAAAGCACATATACAATGTATTTCCAGCCTGTGGAACTCAAGGCAGTTTATCCGGACGCTAATGACAGGCGGACCCGCATGTTACATGACCTGAGATTCTCAATGTGAGTCTTGGGAGCCGGAACATGGCATCAGCAACACGGAGGATGTTTACTGCTATCACACGGGTTTCTTCGTGTCCTGTGAGCTCTGCATTGTGGAGTTTAAGGTGAGGATCTTTGCAGTTACGGATCCTGAAGCGTTGTGTTGTGGGCTGGGCGTTTCGGAGAAGAGTGTGTTAAAGTCACTCTGCTCCTATACTACTGAAGGTCCTACAGCTGATATAAGGATAATGGTGAATGGTAATATATGGTAAAAAGTTAGCTATACACGTTCTTAATAGTCAAGTGTCAGAATATTTCCTTTTCATGGACATAAGTGGGCACTTCCACTGTCGGTGAGCTAACCTGTGACCATTTCTCCATTTGGCTTTGGGCTTATATTTGTGTGTGCATATTTATATATATGTATATGTGTGTATATATAATGTATATATACATAATGTATACATAGACAATGTTGTTTTTTATGAACCAAACAGCTTTGCCCTGGTTTTAACAGCTGGTAAAAACTTACCAAATAAAAATATTGTTCTTTAAAGCATTGCCCCTGAGATCAGAAGGTTGTGGGTTCGAATTCCAAGACTGGTAGTGGCACCACTGAGATGCCATTGAGCAAGGTACTCCCCGAGCGCTGCGTTCCTGGCTGCCCAGTATTTCACATTGTTCACACTGTATTGTAGTGTGTTCACAAATGACAAACGGTCACTTACATGTGTGTAGCAGGAAAATTTGACCCACCAGTATTACTTTTTTTGTTAATCCTAGTTTTTCCCCTTTTTGTGAAGCCTCTCTTTCCTCCCTTTCTCTCCTTTAGACCATGCAGAGTACGAACCCTGTCACTCACCTCACATTGCTGCGGAAAGTCCCAAAGATCTACGAATGGAGGTGAGAATGATGAGCTGTCCAAGCCCATCAAGTTCTCTACAAGCCAAGCCAGCCATCGGACCTGGAAGGTGGATAGCTCAATGGGTAGCACCAAACAGCGGCCTTGGTGGCACGTTTTGCCACTAAGTGTGTTGGCCATATCCTTCCTTCTCTGGTGCTTCTTACGGAAAGAATCAGAGGTTGACGAGGCTTTGGAGAAGAAGCTTTACGAACATTTACCCGGATTACTGACAACTGAGGAAGAGGATGAGGAAACAGAGGCACCCAAAGAAGAACTCTGACAATGGACTAAACCAAACTATCTTTAAATGTACTTATTGCCTTGCTTTGATCATTAAATTGTACAGAATGCATGATGAGTTTCTTGGTTTCTGCTAAAGGACAAAGTCGTGTGAAGTAAATAACTAACACCAAGGCCCCATTTGTATTTGAAAATGACGGGAAGCTTCCGCAACATGGGTGGTGGTGGCCTAGTGGTAGGATACTTGCCTGTGGACCAAGGGGTCATAGGTTTGAATCCTACCCTCAGCACACCACCACTGGGTCCTTGAGCAAGACCCTTAACCCCCAGTTGCTCCAGGGATACTGCCCCCTGTAGTTAGGGAATGGAAGTCGCTTTGGATAAAAGCATCTGATAAATGCCGTAAATGTAAATGCAACATGGTTGGCTTGCTGATGGCACAGATTAAGAAACTAGCTTGAAGCCTAAGACACAGTTGTGGTAAATACAGATGTTTACAGTATGTGACTTGGACTCTCACTAAATACTAGGAATACTAGCAGTGGTTGTAACATGGCATGAGATCACCATTTAAGTTACTGTTAATCAGCAGCCAGTAAGCCTGACCATTTAAATTCCAAATTACACAAACTTCACTAAAGCTGTATTGCAAAACTCAGTAAGCAAATTTCAGACACACCATACTTTGGTTACTCAGCTAAAGTTGTGGTACAAGTAATTTTTATTAAACCATTTTTCAGAAATCCAAACTTGGTTTTCCTCCACCTCATACAAAGTCACAAATGTCCCAAAATGTATATTCCAATCATGACAGCAGTTCATTGATTTAAATTGACCATGGCAGGATGCTACTAGTTTGACTTAAGGTTACATTTTATATTATGCCGTTGTCAAATACTGGTCAGTTTCCACATAGTTTTGCTTCAAAAACACCAATATTTTGTCCACAGATTATCCAACACAAATGAGGTAGTGGAAAGTTTATTTACAACCAAATGGCCACAATGGAGGAGAAAAATAGATCATGATAGAAATAAAATGGACACATCCTAATACCACCATATAGCATGCAGACTAGAGCGTACAGGCAGAGGTATACCAAAGTCTAAAATACAAACTTTAAAACCCTGAGAGGAGCTCCCGGAATGTTCAGACACCACCCCCTACTGTCACGCTGAAGAACCACAAGATTCCCCTCCCCTACCACAACTACCAAAAAAGTTACAAAAAAGAAAAAGTAAGCTTAAAACTACAACAAGCATTTGTAGTCGAGTGTAGGAACCCACCCCCAAGACCTCCTCCCCCCACCCCCCTCCAAAAAAGGTGGATTAAATAGAATGAGCTATCTAAGCACGCTCGCCACGGATTCGCCGAGCCAGCTGGATGTCCTTGGGCATGATGGTGACACGCTTCGCGTGGATGGCGCACAGGTTAGTGTCTTCAAACAGTCCCACCAGGTATGCCTCACTGGCTTCCTGTAGCAAAAGAATAAACAAAAAACCCAACCATCAGTAAACACATCAATAAGAGTCTGTATTGGAAATAAACTAATTTCCACTGCTGATGTAATACCAGTCAAAACAAAAGTGACACACCCTGCTCTATAGTACTACAGGTTAATCCAGGGCATCACTAAGACTGAGGTTTACAAACAAAAACACAAACTAAGTTGATCTAGCAATCCATTTAAGTTGGAACATGAAAACTGGCCATCAGGCTAAACACCCTCAACAGTAAATCAGCCTCTTTTTTTGTTTGTTTTAGAGTTCCAGAGGACTGCTAGACAGTCATACCGCAAATCACCATTTACAGCAATCAGACCAATTCACAAACCAATGCAGGTTGAATTAACCAGACTTTATCACTGAACCCATCAACTGATCCAGTCACTGTATATGAATCCATGTCAATCACAATCAGTTCAGCAAATGGATACAGTTCTGCAGTCACATAGCCACATGCCTGCTGGCAATTCTGCCCACTAATCCAGCGAGATATAGAGATTATATATATATATATATATATATATATATATGCACCAGGAGTACTTAACTTGACCATTTGTTTGTTACTAGCCTATCTAATCAAAACAGGTGTAACTGACCTGCAGAGCTCCAATAGCAGCGCTCTGAAAGCGGAGGTCTGTTTTGAAGTCCTGGGCAATCTCCCTCACCAGGCGCTGGAAGGGCAACTTGCGGATCAGCAGCTCAGTGGACTTCTGGTACCGACGGATCTCACGAAGAGCCACAGTTCCGGGGCTTGAAGACACAAAAGGCAGCAAGAACAGCAAATAGTAAGAAACATGTGTTTGGAAAAATACATCAAATAAATCCATGCAAGTAAACACCAATGTGTATACCGGTATCTGTGGGGCTTCTTCACTCCACCAGTGGAGGGTGCACTCTTCCTGGCAGCTTTAGTAGCCAGTTGCTTCCTTGGGGCTTTGCCTCCAGTAGACTTACGCGCTGTCTGCTTGGTACGTGCCATTGCACTCGAGTAGTCCTCTCAGCTACAAGAAAACAGAGATGGATAGGGTAAACATAAGTGATGCCTGGAGAGGTGTACTACATAAGTAAAGTGAGAGTAGCTCGTCCTGAACTGAAAACTTTCGATCTCCCTTATTTCAATAGTGGAGCGACAACTTACACCCCCACCCTGGGGGGCACCCAACATTTGGATGCTAACGGCTGTGTCCCAAATGGCTCCCTAGCGGCCACTGCGGGTAGTGCACTGTACTGCCACTAGGGAGCCATTTGGAACAGAGCCAGCAACATCCAATATAAAACCGTGACTGAAGCGACTAGGGAAAATATACTACCCTCCATTCAAACGCCTACCAGTTCGAAGAGCTCTCACAAAATCGAATCGACCTACGTTAAGCACGTTTTGTTCAGTATTTGAGAGAAAAAAAGTCGACGGCACCAGTGTCGTGTTCCTTTTTTAAGCTCGATCTAAAACGCAAGCCGGCGCAAAACAGCAATACTAATGAAAACATACATGCATTTATAAAATTGCAATCATTGCCTTTAAAACATTTAGAAAAGAAAATATTTAGTGATAAAAAATATTAAGCTCGGCCACCATTACGCGACGTTCGGCTCACACGTTTCTCCTTCATTTGTGGCCAACATGGCGTCCTCTCACAACAATTACAGCCTCTTCTTTGTTTAGGACGAAAATAGAGGAAAAATGCTTTTGAGAACATCTCGTGGTCAAGGAACGGGACGTGTAAGAAAATAGGTGTGTACCTAAATACTTAAAGGGACGATCACAGTCACAGAACGGGTCAAAGTTCGATTAATGAAGTCTCACGAAGGATAAAATAAATTCGCCTTGTTGCTGTGAGGTTATGGCGCCAGAGAAGAGCTCGGTCTCGTCTCTCAGGTTTTTTCAGCGACGGAAAAACAGCAGTTGTAGCTGAAAAGAAACGCTAAAAACGCTCGAAACTACTCAAAGAGTTGGCAGAGACACATAAACAACGCCTAGTTGATGTTTCGACGTACAGGCAAAAGAGAGATACTTACATATTTGTCTCCGATTACTCACTCCGTCGACCCAAAACAAGAACGTCGATCGTGGAGATTTCGTTTTCCTCCCCCTGTATTTATCTAGTCGTTAACGTCACTCGTAGGATCCCCCGCCCACCGCGTCCCTGATTGGTCGGAGCGGGCCTTTGATCTAAAGAATGGCGCATTTTAAAATAACGATTGCGGTGCGTCGCTTAATCGTATTTTTAAATGTAAAAATATAATCGTGTTTATTTTTTTAGACATCGTTAAATATCGAATTTATGACTACAAGGATTGTAGTTCACTACTAAAGACCTCCATCCCGCAATTAATCTCTGTTAATGTGCCCTAATCCGAGTGTGTTGTGTCACTGGGTCAGAGAGTTTACTCACTATTAACACACTCGACTAGACTGGTAAAATGCACTATGTGGACAAAAGTGTTGGGACAAATTATTTTTTTCTTAATTACTCATGATTACTGAATTCCGATGGCCTCTTACTTCCAGTGAAGAGCAATAATCGTAATGCTTCATCATACCAAGACATTTTGGACAACGACATGCTTCCACCTTTGTGGACACAGAGCCCTGACTTCAACCCCACCCAACACCTTAGGGGTGAGCTGTAACGGAGATTGCGAGCCAGGCCTTCTCGTCTACAGCAGTGCCTGACCCCATAAATGCACTACAGAATAAATGGGCACAAATTCCTACAGAAACACCCCAAACTCTTGTGGAAAGCCTTCCAAGTACAGTGGAAACTACAACAGCAAAGGGGGACCAACTCAATATTAAAGTCTGTGTACAAAGGACGGGGAATTTCAACGAGCAGACTTTGTTTAAACATAAGCAAATGTTTCGTTGAAACTATACGTGGATCTGTTTTCTGTTTTTGTAAAAGTGTTTTGCTGGTGTAATTTACTGTTTAATGGGACTGTAAAGGCCATTAAGGTGGGAACCACTGGGAAAAAATATCCATTGCTAGACGGAACGGAAAAACTGCGCACCATTTCAAGCATGAGCATAATAATGTGGGCTTGTTTATGTCGTGTTTCGAAAAAGATTATACATGTGTGACATTTATAATACCTCGGATAATATTTAATACAACCACGGGACGTTTCATTTTTGAACAGAAAGGTTTATCCACTGCTGAACCTGAATGTAAGGTATGTGTTGATAATTAGCTTCTGCTGAAACTGCTGCTGACTGAGGATCAGTGCTTTTATGAAATTACACACAGCAGTTTACACACGGGTGACAAAGTAGTTCGTTTTCAACAGTAATTTCTATGATAGTAAACCTTTTGCGAGTGAGGCAGTTTTGACCAACACAGCAACGTTACTCAAACAGCAACGTGACTGAAATCCCTGTGTTGCCATCTTTCTAAGTACAGTGAACTGGTGAACTGTTTGCATTACATGGAAAGAATCATGAGAATGCCTTAAACACATTTACTACACATCAATAACTGAAACGTAGGGCAAAGTATGAAAACACTACAACACAGAGAGTGAATTTCCAACCTTTTGCCTCCCAAATTTCTATATAATTGTTATGTTACTGTTTTTTAATAGTGTTTTAATAATTCAAGTTGCCATTAACCCACCACAGTAAATACATTCAAGTTTGTTCTTTACAGTGCACCAGACCATTCTGAATGTCTGAATTAACTTTTTTAAATTGTTTAGAATTCCCTTTTAATGAGATATTAAGCTAATCATATGTTTCTAAAGTTGCACATATAAAGTACACAATTACTAAAAGAAGCAAATTTACAAAGTTAAGGCTATAAAAATTAATTCACTCAACTTGATGGCTTGTTTTGTAGGTTGGGTCCCTCTTTTTCGCCCAGACGTAAGTCATTTCTGTGAGAAGTGAGCTCAGACTATGGAACAGGGATCATCTGAAAGAGGTAAAGGGTCCCTTACTACTTAACACTTTTATTAGCTTTAAATTATGGCATTTATAGTTTGCCTGTGGACTTCAGTTATCTCAATGTTTCATTCCCTTGTGTGCATTTGTAACAGAGCCACAGGGGGGCAACAACTCAACCCAGGCTGACTTTCACTGGAAGCACAGTGATAACTCCTTTGCCTTTAACTTCCTCCCAGAAGCCTCATCCTCTCTGAACCACACAGCAGCAACGCCTTTGGAAACCCAGGCCCAGCCCGGACAGGGCAATGGGTCAGACACAGGCTCTGGCTTCACTTTCAATTTCCAGATCCCTGCAGGAACATCTGAAACCAGTGCCATGCAGACAGGAAGAAACGAAATTGGAATAAATGCCAGCGAGCTTAGTGAAGATTCTTCAAGAAGTAAGGCCAAGAAAAAGAAGAAGAAAAAGAAAGGAGAAAGAGGGGAGGAGACTGGACTGCAGAATAAAATAGTTGAAGAAGCTCCCAAACATGAGAGTACAGAACTGGTTAGTGAACATATATATCTCTACTTTTCTCTCTGACTGCAAACATTACATTAAAATGACTATATATCTACAGTATTTTTCTGCCATATCTGCCATTAGAGCTGAGAAAATAGTTCGTCATCTTTTTTCAGAAAGTGCTTCAGCCAAAAAGTGCTGTCATTTATTCTCTCTCTTTTTTTATTGACATGACAAAATTAATGGTACATGTATGGGACACAAAAAACAGGGAACACCATTTAGGACTCGTCACACTTTCACCTATTTTTTTTAAAAATAATATATTTTAGTAAACTAAAAGAGCCAACAACATATTATAAAGATTATATGACTTTTTGCCTCTTTTTCCCAATTACCCCCCCACCATCTGTGGTATTAGGATGGGCTAAGACAATGTCACTTCATTTTATCATAGTTTTAGTGTGTCTCCTCTTTTTGCTGTTGGCGAATGTAGGATTCAGTACATTTGCACTACATTAAAATCGTAATGTTTTTCATGTTGCGACATTGACTTCACATGTTAAAAATGATGTGTGTGTGTGTGTGTGTGTGTGTGTGTGTGTGTGTGTGTGTGTGTGTGTGTGTGTGTGTGTGTGTG